>JAPMNZ010932312.1:0-17271 GCA_029875035.1 Pomatoschistus microps | reverse complement strand
ACTCAGAGAAAATATAAAAGTAAAGTGTTGCGTATTGATATTTATCTGTTTTTATATGTATTTATTGTGAGAAATCATTAAGATGATCAGAATTAAAGGTAAATTGAGCAAATTGGCCATATCTGGCTATTTATTTAAGTGTGTAACAAACTGGTAGCCCTTCACATTAATCAGTACCCAAGTTGGTTTCAAAAAGGTTGGTGACCCCTGTTCTAGGTTATTATTATTATTATTATTATTATTATTATTATTATGTATCAATTTGCATGATTAAAGTAAATACTGCAATCATGTGCAATGTGAAATACTGCAACTTCCGAATTCCCACTGTATGTCACTTCACCTACTGATTACCCTGCCCTATATGTACAGTATACAACTTTGCACTACATATACATATTAATATATTTTGAAGGACTGTTATTGAAGCATTTACGGCTAGCAAAGAAACCTAGCAGCTACTTATTTTGTATATTTTGTGTGCTCCTTGTGTGCTCCTGCTACTGTCCTGTATGTGCGCTGCAACATTGAAATTTCCCCACTGTGGGACGAATAAAGCGTCTCTTATCTTATATTATCTTTGATCTTGATATGCACCTTCACTTGTTGTCCTTGGAACTTCAGTCATATGTTTCAACAAGAAGGGAGTCCACACAGAGCAGCGTGCAGTCATGAGATTTTAAATTATTGTCTAATTGGGGCAATAAAATGGACCTTTAAATGTTTCTGCCAAATCACCCAGCCTTACAAATACAAATACTTTTTTTAAACGTCCTCCATGTCTGTATGTTGTTTGTAACAGAGCTATTGTTTCATTATTGTTTCAGACTTGCATATGCCACATATCCGTGTTGTATGTTATAAAAAAAACATACAAGAACTATGAATACGGCAGGTCATTGACTGCATTTCCAGATTTCGACTCAGATAAATCCTTCAGGCCTATTATTGACAGCCCATGAACTTTACACGAATTATACACTACGCCAGATTTCCAAAGACGCAATTCCCCTCGCTCCATTCAATTACAGACACCACCAACACAATTAAGAATCTATCAACATAAACACCCACAAATGGCCAACAGCGCGCTCCAATGGATCGGCCAATCACGCGAGGGCGGTGCCAGCTTTCCCCAAACCTATCACGCGAGGGCCGACGTAGTCATCATGTATGTGACAGCAGCTGGTGGGAGGCCGGGACAGATATAGTAACAATGAGCCCATAACAGTGAGTCACCGGCGACATATGTGGTCCAGCCTGACACCACTGAGCATGAGGCTGCTGGTAAACATCAAGCCGTTTGTTGTTGCTATACGCTGGGGATGCACGGTCTTGGAAAAATATCTAAAAGCAATATTTCGGACCTGTATATGTATAACAAGTCGAATTCTGAGTTAAATTGACAACTTACATTAGTGCTTCCCAAAGTGTGGGGGTAGGGGGACACCAGTAGGATAGGGTACACTTGCAAGATGATTTCCAGAATATTTTTTTCTAACTAGATCTACATAATTTTTTTTGCTAGAGATGAGGAGAGGGATAACTCTGGTCCCTCTACTCAAGGCCAGCCAGGGCTAGGAGTTGTGGGCGAGGAACTGTTGACTGTGGTGATCCTGTTAGGTCAAGAGAGGAGGGAGGAAACCAGAACTGCAAGGGTTGAGGTCTTCACTGTCACAACAGACAGCTGCCTCCCTCATCATTCTCTTCAACTTTGATAGAAGCCAGCCCTCGAGCAGACCTTCCCACTCCAGCACCACCCAGTTTCCCTGACAGAACTGAAGAAAAGAAGGGACAGCAAACAACATCTGCGCCAAAACACTCCATCCTATGGGGACCTCGAGATCCCTCTTTCAAACCGGAGAGGATAGTGGGAACACCGCTTTGAATGCAATGTAAAGATTTGGGCCTAGCCAGAGGGAGATTGGGTGTTGCTATTGGCCTATTCTTATTCGGGTCTAAAGAAATCTGGATCCGAAGGGAATCCAGCTTATCACCATCTAAAAAGTATTGTAGTTGGATCCGGTAGAGTGTCCCAAGGAGGAGATCGGGTGAAGGAGCATGAGCCTTATGGAGGGGCTATCGGCTGCAAAACTGACCCAGCAGTACCTCAACACCAGGAAAGAAGCAAGTCAACCAGCCCCAGGGTCCACCAGAGGCGGCAGGTCACCCCCATTCGGCCACCATGCATCAAGGAACTGGTCAGCTGAGTTGTTTCTATTGCCAGCAACCGGGCCATAAAGCATCCTCATAAGGCTAAGCTGTCTGGGGAATGCTATGTTCTGTTTTCTGAGAAACAGAGGGAGACAGCGATCAAACGTTCCCACAACAATTACACTGTACACTAATGGGAATCACAAGTCTGTTTCATTACTATTTTTGAGGTCCTGGCCTGAAAAGTTTGGGAACCCCTGAACTAATAAACAATCCCACACATTTCATATTTTCTGAATCTATTGTAAACCCTTTTTGTCCAGTGGAAGAAAACAAATCTGGGCAAAAATGTATTCGGCTCAGCTCAGTTTTTTCTCACGACATCCTTATAGTCAGACCTGTGTTGTGAAAAACCTTGTGACGAATTTCCAAAACCCAAGTGATTTTTTTACTTACATTTAGTCCTTTTTATCTTAAATAATTGAGAATTAGGTCTAATTAAGATTTTGTTCCCATAATTGTGCAGTCCTTTTGATTTTTTTTTCCAGTGCTATCTCCTATTGTCTCACTGCCTCTTTATAAAAAAAAAAGCGTCTTAAGGGCCACTTTGTCGACTAAAGGTTATCTGGCTTGTTAAAATGAGAAAAATGTGAAACAATGAAGAACTACAACCACATTTCTCAGATGGATATTGTACTCGAAAAGAAGTATCGTAAATACATGACAACTTTATGATTTTTTGATTTACTTTAAACATGTGTACTAGAAAATTAGATATGACTTAATAACTAAAATGACATCTGGTAATATGAATTTCAGAGTTGTATTTTAGAAGTGTTCTGTGACATGGTGTTTGCTTCAATGGATGTAACAAACATAATAAACTGAGCATAAAGTCATTCATTTGTAGGTGAACGGGTTGTTATGAACCTGTGTCCAATCCAGCCGTACGGTGAAACGGCGACCGATAAATGTGGAAACCAGTGTCATCTGAATAACACGCCCCAGATTAGTCATGAATGTTCACGGATATTACGACAGGCACTCGTGGAATACGGCCATCAGGAGCTTTGATCAAACCAGTCATAGAGAAAAATGAGGATTTGGTTGTTTTTTCTCATTGAAAAAAAATGTATTAATTGAATAAAAAGTAATTTGCAGTCACTTACATGTAGTATTGATAATAGGGAAGTACAAGTAAAAAAAAAAAAGAGTACATTGTAAAACTGCTCAAATGAACTATACTACTACTACTACCACTAATTGATGGATTGATATAAAATAAAAAGACCCAGATGTGTGTGTGAGACCAGAGGCCACACTCAGACAGACCCAGGTGCATGAAGCAGGGGAGAGAGGGGCTGCAGTGTGGGGGAACAGAGGCCTGAGCCCAGAGCTCCTCGTCTGTCAGGGAGAAGGCTCTGAAGACAAACCACTCTGCTGAATCGTGGCTTTCATTTCCACGCACTGCATCTGCGCTACCGGGATGCTTTTTCCCTTCAGAACGTGTGCATGCAGGACAGAACCAGGAATCCCCCCCTTCCCCGTGGAAGGACAGACCCACGCTGAGTAGAACCGAGCCGGGACCTAAGCTTCAGCCAGATCTGATTCAGGCGATTAGTTTTAGGCTATTAACTCTTTTTCACCAGATCCAGAGCAGCGAGGACGGCACAGGACTGAACCAGGATCAGAGCCACAGATGAGGGTTTGACTGTGATTGTCAATGCTGCTGCTAATAATGTAGGGTGTGATACATTTTAAATTGGGAAATCTTGATGTCATAATTATAAGTAAAATTTGTATAAGATGATCCAGAAGCACCAATCTTTCACTGTTTACATGAAAAAAATGAAATACAGATCTGGAGCTTGCAAGCCCATTAATCCATGGAAAAGGATGGAATGTAACTCTATGGAAGTCTGAAGAAGAGAAAAATGTTTGTAAAGCCTTGAAGACTTCAGCTTTATATTGATTTGTTCAAACGTTTTATCCTGAAACCCCTTTTGAAGCAGACAGTTTAGAACCTCTCAAGTGCCTTTTTTTCTGCGGCTTTCATCTTCTTTACTTGCAACTTTTTCAAAAGCACTACACCTGGGAAACTGAAGTACTTGTTGTACTTGCAGTATTCACAGCTCAAGCCTCTTGGGCAAAAATCTAGTAACACACATTTCAACGTTAATAATGAAATTGTATTTGCCTTATTGCGCACCGCCCACACGTACTTCTTAATGTGGTGGTTTGCATATGCCCTTCTGTTAAATATAATACAATAGGTTGATTTGTGGAGATTGTTAATGTGCTTCAGTAAGCACCACTTATAAGTCATAAATGTTGAATTGAACAAGTGCGTTGAATTGAGTAATTGTGCTCTAGTGTGTTGTAGAAATTGTATTATTCATTCATAGTTTTTTTCTTAAACATAATTTGAAACTACAGTAATGTAGGATATAGACATAGGAAAGTGAGTAATACCAAGCCTTTATTGTTGATCATTACTGTACAGTATGTGAGCCAAGATTCTCAAACAAAGGCTTTGCATAGAATGGGTGAATATCATATGCTAGTTTCATATAAATTAAATTACAGAAATAAATCAACTTTTTAACTTTATCCTAATTTTCCGAGTTTCCCCTGAGGCATCCATACAAGTCCATTTCAAGAGAGGCTCAGGTCTCACGTGTGTGGTGTGTACCGGGTTCAAGTGATGGGCTTGGCGGTCTCCCACTTTAGCAGAGGTGGAGAGCATTTCTAGCGGCTCTCCGTCACTGTTCTGTGCTGCCCTCACAGATGTTCCCTCCGCCCCAGTCTTCGCACCATCAATCAGCCTCACCTCTGGCACATGTGACTTTTCTCCCCCTCCTGCTTTTTCTGTTGTGGATTTTAACCACATTTCATTTTAAAGCAGCAAACACCTTTAGCTTTAGCAAACACCAGCAGGACATTTTGCTGCTGCACGTGATGTAAGCTACGTATCTAAGACAAATGTGCATAAATGCCCTTAAATGTCCTGGATCATCACTGTATTCAGACCCTCAGACCTAAGGAACAACACACTTCTACGTAATATAATAATTATTGATGGTTTTCCCTGATCACGTCATACCATTTGAATGTTGTGATGCCTGAATAATTCCTCTAAGGCTGCTCCTAGTCTCGACAGATCACCTCCAAAGACGTCAAAACTGCAAATGGCATCATTGCTTTTCCACTCAGCTCCAGGAGGGTGACTTCTCTTACTAATTACCCTCCTAATGAAGAAACTGTCATTAGCAATTCAACAAAGACATCAGTTCCAGCGCATAAAGCACAGTTCGCCATGCATTGTTTTTACTTGCCCGCGAGGTCAACTATTAAGTAGATGCAAACATAACCAAAAGCAATTACCCCTGGATGGGGCGAACTGCAGAGTGGAAATGGGGTTGTCTTTTAATTTGTGGTCAATTAGCTCACTTAAACAAAAGGGGGCTGTTTGCAGTGCGGTTCTAGCCGTGGGTAACCGCAAACCTGACATAAGCTGCTGGATTATTAAAACTCCTAAAACAGGAAAAATCCACTTCTCTGGATGAACAAACATGGATTTTACTGTCAGGATGCTTTTGTTTCAGAGTTAACTAAGCGTGGCTGGACTTGGGAGTTTGCAGAGGGGAGATTGGAGAATAGTGTTCCTTCAGCTTGCAGCGAAATTAAGTTGAGATTTAGGACGGAAAAAGTTTGAAATTAATCTCTATAGTCCAAGATGAACTATGATACCTATAATTACAGTTTTAAATATGCAGAGATTGTAAAACTAATACTTGGAAAAGCACATATCTAGATTGAAAACATTGAAGAAAAGCTCTGGTCAAAGATTAAATATTAATATTACAGTTTTTTATCTTAAGTGATTAATCTATTTTTATATACCGCCTTTCACAGACCAGAGTCACAAAGCGCTTTACAATTGTTATTTTTGGGCATTTGTCTCTCACTCCACGCAGAGATGGGAGCGGGGTCGCCAGTACAGGAGGTGCATGCCAGACCTATTGTACATGTTTTTAGTGGTAGGGGAAAACCAGAGCACCCGGAGGAAACCTACGAAGACACGGGGAGACCATGCAAAGTCCACTCAGAAAGACCCTGTTCCGACCGGAATTCGAACCCAGGACCTTCTTGCTGAGAATCAAGAAAGTTTATTCATATTTGAGTTTGAGTTGAATATGTAGAAATATAGAAATGATAGAATCAATTGTAGAAGTAATACAGAAAAAGTGCCAAACTGAATCGAATTATTCAAAAAAAATTGTATATTTATAATATATATCTACAATATTTATGTTTATTCAGTAATTATTTCGTTTTTTTCAAATACATATATTGATTGCTATAATACATTTTCCCAACTTTGATAAACAATTTTGATAGTTTATAATTGACTGCTCGGTTATTAGCCGACAAAATCTAAATTCATTTCTTTGCTTTGTCATGTTAAGGTTTAAGTTAAACACCATAGAGATGGGCACATGGTCACTGGTGTAGTTCAATAATAAGCCAACAACTAATATGTCGTCTAGAATATTGGAAAATATGTTGTCAATCAAATCAAAGTAGCACTATGTTTTGTTATTCTTGTTGTAACGAATATACTGTACCATAGATTCAACATAAATGCATCAATAGTGTTAGAAATATCGAATCAAATTGAAAGTCCCCTGTGTATAGATACGAAATGTTTTTGCGTATCCAGACTCATATCCCATCAGCAGCCTCCGAAACACACCCAGCCGTATAAAAGCATGCATTTGTGATAGATTATCAGTTGCGAGCTCATCTTACTCTCAGCGCCGCTACCACAGATGTTGCTTAAATACTAATTATACTTCAACCACTTATTGAAAAGTCATTATCCTCCAATTAAAGCAGAATCCTCAGTAAATGTAAAGTCACAAAGGAATTGGGATCGAATCAAAAGCAGCCAAACTATTACCGCCCGGTCTGAACAAAGCCCCAAAGTCACCGTAGGTCACAGGTAACATTCGGCAGCTGCTTCATTCTATAATCACCTTAAATATTGTGTTTTGAAAGGTGGGGTTCACGTCTCGTTCTTTTCATCTCTGCATAATGGATTTTCTGTAGTCTGAGCAGGGCTGCAATCGTCTAAAGAAATACTGAAGACTAGTTTCCTGTGCATTGATTAGTTGAGTAAGAGGGAATGTGAGATTATCATCAGATTTCAAAAGATGTATAATCCTCTAAATCCAGCCACAGACTGTTATTGTGAACAATTATTTGTGTATATTGTGCACAATTATTTGTGTATCTTGTGCATTTTTGAAATAAATGAATAAAAACAAATTTAGTAATCACTGGAAGCCCCTCTCGTTTTTCAACATAATTTTTCTTTCGATCTTCTTCTGTTTTTCCTCTAGAATTATTCCGGTTCTCTACTGTCTTTCACATTAGCGTCTCACAAAGATGTTTTGTTTTGTTTTTTTCACATTTTTCTCAAATCACAAAAACTAGGCATTAGCTGCAAACCAGGCTCAGCAACCCACTGCGCATGTGAAGCGTGATTGGCACGCTTCACATGCGTGAAGACTTTTTTACATATTTAGGGAAAAAGATCTCCCTTAATACTTTTAAACATACTGAGAAGAGGTCAATTCTCTAATGAACGCAAAAAAATTAAAAACCTCGAGTTCAACTGAATTTGAAATCAGAGAATAACTAACTAACTAATCGATTATAAAAATAATCCTTATTTTCAGCCCTAAATCATTTTGATATTTTCAGCTAACTTATATCCAGCATGTAAATCCAATACAATTAGTTGTCAAATAAATATAATTATTTATACCTGCTAAAAGATTAGTTCTGTATTTTGTAATATCAGAAAAGACATTATATACTCAATCTCATTAAATTTATTATTGTATAGCGCTAAATCCCAACAGCAGTCAGATCAGAGAATCAAACCAATCAAACTCTGTGTCTTGTCTGAGTTGTACTATTATTTATTTATTCATTTATCGACTTATTTGATAGGAGAAAGCGTACACAATCAACATTTAGAGCCGTGACTAATTTTCAATGTCCGTCCCTGTCTTAGCCACAGCTGCCATGGGGCAAACTGCAGAGAAGATGACGCTCACAAACCCTTTGACCACACCGGACTCTGATCAATGGATGGACTTATTTCCCACAGCTGCAGATTAAAGAACGCGTTTGGTTAACATCCACCAGCTCGTAGACAACGTTTTTTGGGGGGGGAAAGTGGAGTTTGGGGAAGTTGCTGCGCTGCTTGTGGTACTATCAGCTGGCATCCCTATTACAACAGTTAACAGAGCAAAACATGTTGTTGACTATGGCATGGCATTAGTTCCAGCGCATTAGAGACAATGACTATCACTGTGACAGCATCTCCTCGCTCTCCCTCACCTCCCGACACTCACAACACTCATTTGTCCCACAATGCAACGCTCCACTGTCTTCTATATGGCAGCCGTCATTCCTCTTTTGATACAAGCGTGTAAGAACAATAGATCATTCATAGCGAGGCCACAAACAAGGGTCATGCGCGTTAATATGGCGTAGAAAATTACATTCTTTTATGCAGTGGATGTGTCAACGCAAACAGCTCAATGCTAACAGTCAGTGTGACAATCCAAACGCACATTTACAATATCGGCGGAGGAATCCATGAGACGAGCATTTCCCGCCTAATGTTTAATGCATAAAGACACGTGAAGGAACAACACAATGGTTCGCAATCACAAAAGATTTCGCACAAGGTTGGTGCGCAGAAAAGGAAAAAAAAGAAGGCTATTTACATCAACGGAAAAGTAAGTGACTGATACAAAGAATGTTTGGAGAGGTGATAGAGACACATCCCGTCGCAGAAAATATATTGAATGCTGTCTTTGTCTCGTTAAGCGATACAGAGAATATCAAATTTGAACAAAATACGTCTAATTTCAGAAAGTGATGAAGAGAATTTTGTGGAGCATGTTTGGACTATGACGGACTATTGGAGGGATAGGCAAAATTGTCAAAATGGACATTGAAATTGAATCAAAAATCAGAACTATAAATAATTACTATATAATTTATTTTGTTCAATAACTGGTGGATAAAACAATATTCAAGAATTATCATCTATGATTTTCTTTGCAAAAGTTGAGCGAAATTTGCTTTTTTATATGACTTTTTAGTTTTAGAGGGTTCAAAATTACTAAATTGACAATAAATGACTCGACTATTTTCATATTGCATGCTTTCTATGACATTTAATAATGACAAAAAAATGATGGTTAGATTATCCTGCAATAATGCACTTTCATCAATATTATAATTGTTTATTGCAATATTTTACAGAAGCAATTCATTGTTTGTCAGAATGAGTGATTGTGACAGGCCTAAGTGACAGTCATTGAGCTTTCCCGAAACAAATTATGGTTTTGAAACAAGCAGCAAACAGGTAAACTGAATCAATCACACGTTGTCAATCCTAAAGTAAATAGTGTATATCACATCAAGTGTCTTGCCAAAGGACGCACAGCAGCAATAAGCAATGGGAGCTGCAGGTTTCACACCTGCCAACCTGTGGCTCAGTCAATCAGGAGCGTAGACTATATCGAGAGGGACAACGCATATCCCCAAGCTCAATAAAGCCCAACTCATGGATAAAGTTTTGCTCCAACTCACTCTGGCTCCTATTAACTTACATTAAAAAGCGTCTGTGTCACGCTCACTATTTTGGGCTCGCTGTGGTCCTGGTGTTTTTATTTTGATAGTGTCTTTGAATTGATTGACTGATTGGAGGACTTCATTCCCAGAGGGTAAACTCAAGCTTGTCTTAGCAACCATTATAGCAACACGTCTGCTTGCACAAAGCAAAACCCCGCCGGGTCAAATGCCCATATAAGGAAATTGGCTACAGCTAGCTTATGTTCAAATCGGCTTCTTCCACATTCGGCAAACGATATGGTGACATCAGCACTTGGTCAGTCCACTCCTAATACAAAGCCTGAGGATTCAAACATCCAACTTTACCAACTGAGCTACTCCCTCTCAGTATTCGTGTTTGTTGCCAATAAAAACAAATGTAGCATGAAGTTTGATGCAGGTCGCTATACTAAACCAAATAAATAATCAGCACCCTTTTACTTCAATCGTCGCAGAGCACTTTTGAAGAAGAAATGTCTTGCCATTGTTCCAAATGTCAATGGTGTGTAAACAAAGTCAAATCTATAAAGCCCACGCTGGCCATTAGGACCGCTCTCTGGGGACAACATTAAGATCATTCAGCGGATCCGAACACTGGAATACATTATCTTCAGAACTGAGCCAAAGCTAAAACACGCACCCACAAGGAAAGCGCACAAAGCCGGCCATTATTCAGCCAAAGCCAATCTATAATTACAGATCATGATACAAATACTCTCTTGATGTGCGGAGACTCGTCCAATCAGATTCTTGAAGAAGTGACGGTGGTGCAGAGACGCTCACTGCTGATTGGCTGTCTGAACAAAGCCTGACTCATGCTGTAACTCTAGGTCATGATGTTTTGAAATAAAATAGAAGAAATAAAACGTTTAAGGCCAAATACATATATCAATTCTGACAACTTCTGAAAGGGTTCAAAAGAAAATCAAAAGACATTTTATGAAAAACAGCCATTGATTAAGCAATTCCTTTCATCTATTTTAGACAGATGATGATGATGATGTGGGATAGGAAATCATCTCAGTTAATAATGCGGTTGGTCTGAGATACAGGGAAGTTTGGCCTCATAAAGGATGAAAACTATTTAACTATTTAAAAACTAACATTTTTATTCTAGTTTTTAAACAGTATTCAATATATCGTCATTGTTTAATGATAAAAGGAACGTAAATCAAAACTCTGGTATCATTCTGTGTGAAAAAGTTCCCGACTTTGGTTTCCATTTAGAAGGAAACCAACATCTACTTATGACTTTTTGAAGCTGAGTCAATGGAATGGTAAGAAAACAAAAAAATAAGAAAAGTTAGGAACTGACATTTGATTGAACTCAATGACGTCAAAAGTCACTCTTTCCTCGGTGATGTGAGTTGAAAAGATTGTCAAAAGTGATTCAGTAAAACTCCACAAACATGGAATCGTTGATTTTTTGGTTTCTCTGAAAGGCGGTTGATAACCCTGTTATTCAGCTTCAATTGTGGGAGGTAATGACCTGCACACTTTGACCTTAAAAGTCCATTCCAGCAGAAAAGATAAGAAACATTGCATGACGGGAACAAAATTGGCTTACTTTTCCTGTAAGCCCATCTAATTTTTATAACTTCTTAAGGGAAGAGTGGGTTTTTATCATTACACTGTCAACTAGGATTTTTAAGATCAATTAATATATTTTATAAACTAATGGTAATATGGATTCTTATTTTTAGATGTATTTATATTTGGATTGTTTAATATATATTTTATTCTGCATGAGGCAGAAAAGATTTTTCAAAACTCAATCTTTAATAAATCAAATGGATTATGCTGTTTTGTGTCTTGTATTGTATTTTTATGTTTTTGTTTAAATGGGGCAGAACACTAGATAAGGGGCCAAAAGACTTAATTATTTTTGTTTCATATTGAAAATGCATATATAACAATACTTGAAAAACTTGAAAATGCATATATAAAAATACTTGAAAAACTTGAAAATGCATATATAATAATACTTGAAAAACTTGAAAATGCATACATAAAATTACTTGAAAAACTTGAAAATGCATATATAAAAAAATACTTGAAAAACTTGAAAATGCATTTATAAAAATACTTGAAAAACTTGAAAATGCATATATAAAAAAACAAAATTGAAGTGAGAAGTGCACTGTATCTAGTTATGTATATCTGCAAACATTAAAAGATACCCAGCCCTACTGTCAATAACATTAACAACTCAACGATTATGAATTTCTACAACTTTGATTACATCCACCCGCTCCATCAATAATGCATGCTGTGACTGGTGAGTTTCTTGGCACATTCCCAGACCTATAGACGAGTGACATTATCCGCAGGCACGAGCACAGCCACCCTGTTGTCTGGCCTGGCGCTGGTTTGTATTGTCACAGATGGAGATGAAGGAAAGAGAGGCATACAAAGGCAGACTGGGAGGGGAGTGGCTCAGAGTTTTGTGTCAAATCCTCGTCTCGTCTCCCTCCTCGAATCTCCATAAATCACCTGATGTACCTGCGTCTTCCCTTCATCCATCTGCCCCGGGTTGTCCTCAGCACCTTCCATCAATCCTCTGAACCAGTTCGGCGGCTACAGTCTCCAGCCAAGATCTATACATCACTAAAACCACATCAGACCTTGTATCATGACCTTTTGCGCATGTGTTAACTTCTAATACAAGCCCTGCGGACAATCTATCTTCTTTTATCCCGCAATCTATCAATCCGCACTTTTGTTCCAAGTCTTGTAACATGGAATAACGCCCTTTTAATCACTCCAGAGCCCATGTTTCAAGTCTGATTCACCATGATAACTTGCTTTCATGTTGGCAGCGGGGGTAAAAAGTGTACATTCTTTTTGACATTTTTTGAGCATGTCTTTTCAACACGATTGATCTTGCACTTACCAGCTGCATTCCACAGATGAAGGCGAGAGTACACCTGCCACTACAGCACCCCATGGTGTCCGCCTCCTTCTCCCCGGTGGTTCAGGCGCGGTCGAAACTTACTCCCCAATCTCCAGCTGGACCCTTGAATCCCAATAAAACGATAGGCAGATAAAAAAACAAAACAAAGAGAGAGGCCTGCCTGCCTTCCCCCCCCCAAGGGATGTCTGCTTGGCTGTCAGCCCAGTGAAGGGGACTCGGGAGCACAGATACAGAAGACACAACACTGGCCCTGTCGAGTAAAAGGCTTCGACAAATTCAAGGGACAGGTAAATTGCTTGATAGGTGGGCACCTGCTTTCCCGCTGGCGAAAAGTCAGGGGGTCAAAAATGGACTAAGGGGATGATTCTCGTCCAGAATCAGGCTTGGTGGGCTTCCCAGACAATCCAACGTGATCAAGTGCTGTGCATTTTGATTAACTCGACAACACACTGGAGCATGATGTGCACTGTGGAGCAAAAATGCCACCTCTGTTACGTCACGTGTCCACAAAGCCTTTAATTGTCCACTTGAGATGACGAGAAAGAAGAAGTCCACATCACATCTACTTGCATCCTTGACAGCACGCTCCAAAATGCTGAACTTTGAATGCAGAAAAAGAGTTTGGATTATCTGATGAATATTCCAACTTAATATATCCCCATCATCATGAGCGGTTTAGATTATAGAGGGATAAAAGAGCGAAAGAACAAGTGTGTAAGTGTTGCCTGGCTCTTTCATAAGCTCCACTCGCCTCCTCTTCTTCCTCTCGGGGGAAGTCACAGTGGCATCCTTTTGGGGTTCATCCACGACACGATTCCAACTCATAAAACGCCTTTCACGCCAGACTTTCAACTTGTATTTCGGGGCATTACAGGTTACGTTTCCCCACGCGTAAAAATCGCGCGTAAATTTGTTTGAACTGTCTATAGCCTCCGGAGGAAAACACAATCACACCAACAATTATCTTCTCAGAATTGACTCATTTCTGGTAAATAATCTCCACGACTCACGCCCGCCTCTTGTCCAGCCTCTATCATCCGCATCCAGTGCCTTCTCTCCGGGGTAAACAGTGCTCCACGCTCCGGGATGGGTGAGGAGAGGTGGGAATCATGGAACTCAGTCAAATGTCCGGGAAAAGCGAGATGAGAGGGAGAAACAGCGGTGAAGTTGACAGAGTGCTCCCCGCGGTGTTTCTTCAAGGGAGTGGAGCAGAGGAGACGGAGCAGAGACAATGGGAACCGGGATGGACCAACGGACCGAGAGAGCAGGAGCGTCTCCCGCCTGCCAGCTGCTGTCAAGCTACACGGCAGACTAAGGAGGGCCGCTTCCGGGTTGGCCCTTCAGAATAAAAGTCACATCATGGTGAGGCTGTTGTCTTGAAGGACGATGGAGTAAGTCACTATGAATTGAGAACTTGTTTATAATTTAGGACTATACTGAATACGTACAATCTATACAGATACAATGTCAGGGTGTGATACAGAGTCTATGCCTGTCTGTTAATATGTAAATACATTTTCATATACTGGGGGTTAACTACCTTTAGCTGCAGATGGAGGAACATTTAGCAAAGCTGGGGTACCTAACATTTGATTTCATGAATAATAAAATGTGTTTATCTCAAGAGAAAGACTATTATATAGCATTTCTGTATCGCAAGTCCGATCAAACTGCATGTTATTGGAAAAATATATATATTACGTATCAATAGAAAATACATATGAGTCACTATTTGACGTTTTGTGCTAAGAGCTGATTAGCTGAGCAGGAGTTTTCTCCTTGTCTTCTCCTTTTCTTTCTGATAAATCTGATCTAAAGACCAGACAGATGCTATAAAATACAACAAAACTGTTTTCAAAGTTAGGAATTGGTTACATGTATTTTATTTGATCATCGGGTTACAGTAGCATGTGAAGACAGAATGCAGGTAAATGTATTTCCAAGCCTTGAATATCTGAAATAAGTGACACATGGCCATTTCTTTCCCTCAGCTGTGCATTTGAGGTTTACATAAAATCACTCTCGCACGTCCAGGAGGAGCGTTCAACCCTGCCTCTCTCTTATTTTGAAAGCACCTTGTCCTGTTTAGGGGCCGCGTCTGTGCTGCGTGTGCGCCTCTTGACGCGGTGGTGGCGCACGGCAGGGGAGCGGCGCAGCTCTTTTCACGTGAGATCGCGCACAAACAGCGGCAGAAGGTCGATGTGCGCCAGCTGCTTCCGAACGTGGCCTTTACCCATCGGTAATCATCAGTGTCACTTTCCCTGCGCTCTGCTCTCCTCCGGCCACTCACTCCCTCTCTCTCCACTCACAGCGGGGGGCCTGTCTGACTTGTCAAGATAATCATTATATTCCCATTGATTAATTAAAAGCTGCAGGCTTGCTATTAAGTCAGAGTAATTTGAAAGTGGACAGAGCGCGTTTAAAAAATCATGTAGCGTTTTAAACATTTCTCTCAACTACCCGTCAATTACGCGACAGGGAAAAAGTCCTGGGTAGTCAAACGCTTCAAAGGCGTGATTGGCCTCTTTATGAGTGACACTTAATTTAGCTCCACATTCTCTCTGTTGATGCCGCTTGACTGGGGTTGGTCTGAGGCAAATTAGCCCAAGACACTGTTTCCGAACAATTAAAACCACTTTAGGGCTACACAATGTGAGACAAAGGGATTAGAAAAACATGTCAAATCAGATGATAGGAAGTTTCAGACTGTTTTTGCTTAAAGCCAAACGCATTGTTATATTCTAGCAGAATTATTGACTTGATAAATGTGGGTCTTAACAGTGTAGTCCAAGGCTTATGAGATGGCTATTTTGAAATAGCCATCCGCACTGAATCAGGTCCTCAAGGTTTCGCTGGAAAACACAATTTTAGTATCATAAAAAAATAGACCGTAAATCACTTACACATTTTTGTTCATCCATCTTACACAGTATTGGGGAATATACTCTTGTCTGTATTTTGTTGTAGTTCAATCAGAGTCTGTATTATTCTCATATATGCTCATTTCCATAAATGTCAGGTGTGAAACTATGACACAAGATTATTCTGCAATTCTTATTTTTGTAAATTATAACAGTAACCTACACATATGCAACTGGGGAAAATGCATGTTCAGAAAATCCCAAACTATATTCCATTGTTTTTTATAAAGATGACCTATATGAATAGCACCAAAATAAGAAAGTTACCATATATTTTTGCGTTCAGCTACTCTGTCCATGTATACTCACACTCACACCCCAATAGAGCAACTCCCAAATGTATACTTGTCAGAGAGCATTCACAAATTGTCACAGTTTAGCAAAGTGTTCATGAGAAGCACATATGAATGTTCCGTGTAGTATACTGCTGTGAGTGCTGGGGGTCCATGTGGCCACGCCTGTGAAATGGCCTGCACTTTGAAGACACAGAGAGGTGTGGAGGCTATCAGTGGCTCGGCTCTACCCTATAATGGCCTGCTTTCCCTTCTGCATCAATCTCTGTCACCCCAGACCCCTCCCACATGCACTGAAGAAAACAGCACATACCTAGACACACAAACAGACACACAACACAACAGGAGTTTAATTATGCCGCTAATCTTGACTGACAGAAGCAAGTATAATAGTATAGACTCCCGGGGGGCTGCGTGTCCATGCTTCCTCCCATCTTTCCCCCCCGACTTTTGCCTATCGTAATATCACCTTCATACAGTATTCCAGATTTTTTTTTTTCTCACTGTCCTCTTGGCAATTTCTCCCCCTCTTCATTGTTTTGCTGTCATCCATCACATGCTTTTTAATAAGAGTTATTGACCAGCATCCAGAGGGCTCAGACCAAGCAGGCATGGAAATGGTTCTCCTCAGGCTGAGATCCCCAGTGAACAAGGCAGTCATCAAGGAAAATGATGCTTGGATGATTTGATAGATGTGCGTATAGGCGTTTCATCTGCAGACGGTGACCTTTTGTACGCGGGGAAAACATCTCAAAGAAATACGGCAGGAGATATTTCTATTGTGGAAGTTGAAGATGTAAGATTTATGTTTGATTTCATGATTGTTGTTTGAGTCTATGCAAATTGGCGTTTTACAAGACAAGGAGCATTAGCCGGGAGAATTAGATGCAAATGAAAGCATATACACAAATGATAAATTGGTTCAGTCTTATCTACTCCTGACAACTCAATATGTCACGGCTATTCATAATGGATAGCTTGTGAAAATGATCAAGTTTCTGTTTCTTGATTATTCATTGGATTTAAAACTGAGGTCAGACAAAGACAACCACCTGTTTATAAAGTATATGAGCTCAACAGCTTACAGAAAACACCGCGGCAATCCCAAATAGCGGGAAAAAAAATCAAATAAGCATCTAGTAACCTGCTGGGATCAGAGTGCAAGGCTCGGGGTCAGGAAATATCTTCAGATCTTGTGCCTCCTGCAATAGCGAGAGGATTAAGCAACTGTGCCGCTTCTGGGCTCACAGGGGAAACTGGAGCTGAAGGAAACATGCAAACATTGACA
>JAPMNZ010932295.1:0-11937 GCA_029875035.1 Pomatoschistus microps | reverse complement strand
ACATCAGTGGATTACAAGGCCACCCTCAGCAGGGCTCCTGAGGGCTGCAGGTCAGCACAGGGACAGGGTCTAGGCCTGGAGCAAGAGACAAAACTCTTGATTATAATCATGAGGCAATCATTCAATACAATTTGTGGAAATTGTCCACAATTATTAAAGTAATGAAACAACACATATTTTAGAAAAACAAATGTTTACTTGAAATATTAATATTTTCTCAGAAAGTATAAATAACGATTTATGATTGATTTCAATTTTATACAAAATAATACAATAAAATCACATCCTGTCACACAATCCCAAGTGTCTGATTACATGGCAGTCAGTGTGCCAATAAAAAGTTACAAACAACCAGTACAATAATAAGAGTGACCTAATGTTGAACAGACGAAGGGGCTTTGGGTCAAAGATATGTAGAGAGGTGATTAAGTTAGAGATGGTCCCAGAAGATTGTGGGCGATATTCCATTAGATTTGTTTTATTTCACTTTTATTTAACCAGGAAAGTCCCCTTGAGATTAAGAACCTCTTTTCCAAGGGAGTCCTTTGTGTTGCTGCTTTGGCCAATTTGCAAGTTTTAAGATAGTGTCATTTATTGCATGTAAGTAAAGCTACGTATTTGTTGTTAAACTATAGAAAATTCATTTCCTTTTGATATAGAAAAAACAGACACATTAATTAGTTGAAATATTGTGAAACCATACAGCCAACCTAGTTGCATTCTCAGGTGTCCTTAATAGTGTCTTCAAATAATCTGTGAATGACACATGAACACACACAGACTTGGCAGCTGAGAAAAAAAAAATGTTGGAAAATATCAGCAACATTTTGGACTAAAATACCAAGCTATAAAAACCATATGTAATATCCAATCGTCTACATACTTTATCTTCAGTGGATTCCTGTATGATTACACAAGCTGCTCTCATAACAAGGCATTCTTTGATGCCCTATTACCAGACAATTAGGATCATGTTTTGGTTTTAAATACTTGTCAATATTTTCATTCTTCCCAAGGGGGCATAGTCTACACGCCTTAAGTTGTATCTTTTCACATTGTGGGTGAAGTGGGAGAGGGGAGGAGTGGAGAGAGCTATTTCTAAAATGCACCTGAATGTGTGCGCAAACATTAGCCAGAGGTTTCTATGGAAGTGCACGGGACGCAGTTAAGGCATGAGTCAGACCTCCCCTGAGGCAAACCCGGTTCATAAACTTTGCAGGTCAACTTTGAGAGGTGAACTCAAAATATGACTATCCTTTGGCATAGCTTTTTTTCGTGTGTGCTTAAACAGGCAGCATTCATCGACTTCAAAATATGTGTGAATCTACTCCATTTCGTCAAGTTAGACCAAGTAGTTGAATATTGCATAGTCCATAAGATTGTCAAAGTACAATCACAGTAAAAAACATTCAAAAACTGAAACAAGCAGTCCAATAATACAGAGATAAAACAATGATGTGGAAGACATGTTTTTGGCCAGTAAAGTCTATATTTCTAATGCCCCAAGGCTGTGATTGTCAAACTTTTTCACCTGTGTGCTAGGTGATGGTTCTGTCAAGCCATCCAGAAATTATAAATTCTCTTTGAGAGTCTCTGTCTCCCGCTTCAAATCATTCTCCTTCATTTAGGTCCATTTATTTTTTATAGTTCTTGCTGTTTTTGTTCCTTTGTCGCAATAGCAGAAAATCTTCAAAGGAGGAATAGAAAAATACAATACTGTTATCATATTGTGGTTGAAGCAAAAAAATAGTTATCACATTTGGAAGTCTGTGTTGATCAGTGTGCAACAGTCTTGTGTCCGTCTCCGTGCGCTCATAGGAGTCTTTCTTATTTTCCTTCGTCTATGCACCACCAGCAGACCGCTCCGTGTTTGTCGACTGACTCATCTTTCAGTTCGCTGCTTGTTAGTTATCACACGTAGTCATGGGTTACGGCTGCGTGAGGGTGGAAAATGCGCTGTAGTTGCCGGGCACCGGGGAAGTCAGGTGGATGCGCTCACCAAGCCTGAAGCGGACACTGAAAGCAGAAAGGAGGCAAAGAGGGCGGGAATGTTAACACTTACAACAAAAAAACACTTTTTCTAATGTCTCCTGTAGTTGCTGGTATTAAAACTGGAATATCTAACTGCTGCTGTTGTTTCATAAAGACTTAAGTAACAACATGCTCTTTAATTTATTAGAAAACATTTAATCGTCTACATTCTGAGAGCTGATTGGCTGAGCTATGGCCGGTGCTCTCTTTTCACTAGAGCTTAAGATGTAAGAGGCATATTCATGTGAAAACTAGTGATAAAACCAAACATTAGTTGACTAAAAAGAGGTGTGGACACTACTACAAAGAGTCTGATATCTTTGTTTTTATTTCTTCTTGTTTTGTCATTTTTCATATCCATGGATCATTTGTGTTCATAATCAAGCTTAAAAAACTCTTAGGCATAAATCGACAGAACTATTTAGAAATTGACAAACATTAATTAACATAACACCAGCTTGAACATAAAATGAAGTACCAACATGTATCTCTACATCTTCTCATGTATGACCATTTTTACAAAGAAACACTTGTAATTGAAATAGAATAATTGTTTGAATACGACACTAGCGACAATCGACTAAACGCCTAATTATTGACTGCACATTTAAAATAGTGATGACTATATTATTACTTAAAATATGATTCATCTATAGCCTCATGGCCTGCTGATATGAATGTGGCAGTAGAATTGTATCCACCATGAGGCCTCCCAGCGAGCCCCTGACAAATGAAGCCTTTGTCAATACCACCAAGCACCTTCCCATGTGCCACACCTGACCAAATAAAATCCCCATCCTTCTTCTGCTGCCTGTGGAAATCCTGGTTTCTTTTTCGTATATTTGTTTGTGGAATTTATTTTTCTCCTAAAGGGGAGGGAGCACGTGACCCAGATGCGACCTCGCAGCCAACAAACAGCCCCACCTGATAAAGCTGACCTATGGGACGGGTACAACCAGTCATTACACACTGGGGTATAAAAGGTCTCCAGGTAAACAGGGTGATGTTGTGCCATACCAACGCATTCTCCCAATTTAAGCTAAGTGCTGATAAGAAAAGCCAAGAGACTACACTCCAAACAGGGAAGAGGCAAAAGAACAGTCAAAAGCACACAGCTGCCTTTGCGTTGACTGACTGTTTACTTATATTATTTTATTTAGCTTAATGCATCTCAGACTTATCTTGTTTTATTATCACTTGACTAGTATTATTGGCATTTTAAAAACTCTTAACTGTGCTACAAGCTTTTAGGGACAAAAGATTATCAGGGGACCATTCAATTAGCAGAGATTAGGTAATATTGATTAAGATTTAACGATCCATCCATAATATTATAATATCTAGTCATAATTTATAAAGATATTGTATTAATAATAATAATAATAATAATGCATCGGTTTTATATAGCGCTTTTCTGGACACTCAAAGACGCTTTACATGTCATTATTCATTCACTCCATACACGGTGGTGATAAACTACTACTGTAGCCACAGCTGCCCTGGGGCACACTGACAGAAGCGAGGCAACCAGTATGTGCCATCGGCCCCTCTTACCACCACTAACCATTCACACACACACCAGATTCATTCTAGGCAATGGGGGTGAAGTGTCTTGCCTAAGGACACAACGGCAGTTTGGCACTTTACATCCCCAGCCGCCCCACTGTGGCTGATGTTCCCAGAGGTTAAGTGTCTTGCCAAGGATATAGTGATTCTAATTAATATTGTGATATTCAACTAAAGCATGTATATTCATGGCTCTGGAACTTTCCGATACACTGACGCTCTACCTATTTTAAAATCCCTTTTTAAAATCTGTATTGCTGTTTTTAGATAAGATAAGATAAGGGTGTGGAAAAAGACAGGAAGTGTGCAAACAAGTCAAAAGGTTAAATTATAGTCTCTTTTGTGCAATTATAAAATTAAAAGTAACTATAGTATGTAAAGTGTCCTTCAGTATCAAAAAATAAGCGCGCACAAAATAAACTAAAAATAAGTCTTATCACTGAGAAATGCGTTAGAGTTTGCTCTCTGCTTCGCTGTGGGAAATTGAGCGTGTGAAACCAACACGGACAACATTTCAGGCTAGAGCGCTCACGGAGAGCAGGGAGAAGTTGGAAAGAGGAAGAGCAAGTAATTAATGGCAAAAGGAACCCCCAGTGACCCGGCCACCTCATCTGTAGCTTCACTGTTGCATGGAGCAGTGAGGAAAGACGCGGGCTGGACTTTGATTAACAGCGAGGCTCATTTCCTGATCTTGGAAAGTGAAAGGAGGACGCATTAATCAAGGACTGTTCAAGCTGGGGGGAGATCTGATGAATTAGGCTGCTACCCAGAAGGAAATAAGAGGGGTGAGGAGTGCTCTAGGTGCGTATTGGTTTGAAAGAAAGACAATGTTGAAATTACATCAAATGAATGGTTTGGTGCAGTCATTTCAGGTGGGCTGAACTAATAAAAATGTATTTACCCAAGAGAGGCCCCCAAGTTGGACCATCTTGTTTACAGGTATGTCCTAACATTGAACAAAACAACACACAATCAATACACACATGTCTACTCGGGCCAAATTTTGACATGGTTATTATAGATTTAAGTCCAACATGTTTACAAAAATGTCAAATTTTAGCAATGATTGTGTAGATTTCTTTTCAATTAAAATGTAGTGATATATAATAACTTCATTTCTAATATATGTTGGCAATGTTACAAGACTCACCGTTTTGCTCGAGGACATCGAGCTGAGTGTGCTAAGGCTGTTGGCGTCCGTTACAACCATTGCCGAGGGGAACCGCGACGAGTGAGAATATTGTGGTGGTTCTTGTTTATGTGAGTACACTGTAGAAAAGAAGACACATTGAGATAAATAAAACAAAGTGGATGCCAAGTTGATAACATGTCCAATAGGCTGTAGTCAGAAAATCTAAGTAATAGCAGGTTATTTAGACGTGCTGTTATAGACGTTGTCCTACCTACTTACTAAAGCTGTTCTGAAATATATCAATATTTGTTAATCAACTTCCTCAAATGAGTGTCTATTACAAGTTGGCATGGTAGCATTGACGTACTGTGCGAATGCGTGACTGCGGCCATGAAGGGCTGTTGGCTCATGTGGCTCGGAGACTGCTGCATCAGGCTCTGTTGGTGTGGACTGTGGAGCGACTGGGAGAACTGGACCGGCTGAAGTGCTGCTAAGCTTCCCGCCACACTGTTGATCACGGGCACTGTTTGAGACTGGGACGAATTTAAACCTGTCGAAAGCAGAGACAGTGTGAGACCGAAGCAACGGGTGGGAGCACTGAGGCGTGTGTTTGTCATAGGTACTGTACTGTGGACTCACTCTGTGCAATAGCCATGACTCCTGATAGAGGCATGATAAGGTTCTGTGTCTGCTGGTGACTGTGATGGGAACTGTGTATGTTGGTCAATGTGCTCACTGGAGGAAGTCCACCGCCTGGGCCAGAAATCTGAAACATAAAAAGGACATGCAATTGAAGTGCTTGGTCTTCTGATCATTTCATTCCAAGAAAAATAATTATTTAGTTAAAAAGGGACAAAACTAGGCTTGATCAACCAAAACCTTAGAAGGATCTGGCTGGTCAGGCAACAACAAAGCTAAAAGAAATAATAATTCCATAGTGTCGATTACTGTAGTTTCTGCTGTTATCTCAGTAGTATCGAGATACTTTGGAACAGTGAAATTAAAATGTAGCTGATCATTTCCTTGTCACTGATCAAATATTGTACTAAGGGGGGATTCAGAGCTTTCTCTATAGTAAAAAAAAAAAAAACACATAATCAAAAGCTGAAGTCATTTCTTTGGCAGAGTAAGCAGCACTCCACCTGAAACTTCTCTTTGCAGAACATTTGATCAATAGGAACAGAATGTTTCTTTGTCAGGTTTATTGGCTGTGTGATGAACATGACTGGTGCCGCTGCTGAAGGTTGCGAACGAGTCCAGCCATGGCCACCTCATCTGCAACTCCCAAACACAGCAGCACAATGTGCTGATTGTTGCCTCTTGCCAGTAGGTCCATGGGAGGTTCAGGAACCCGCTTTGTACGTCCATACTAAATGTAGGCCTGTCCTTATCTAATCTAAGGCCCTGAGGCCCAGGTGTGTTCACTCACCATCTTGGCGTCAGGTGACAGCAGAGAGTGGCTGGGGTCCAATCCTCCCGGAGACACCTGCTGCAGCACCGACTGACTGGTGGCCATGGCGTTGCTGCTGTGATGATTGATGCTGGACGATGAGGTGACTTCCCCCTGGCTGTACCGCACTGAAATAGAGAGGAACTGTTTATTCAAGTATTAAAGGGCAGAATAAAAACCTCTGAAAACTGTATTACTGGCTCACCGGTCTCAGACAGAAGAGGGAGGAAAGAGCAAATAAGCACACTGACCTGTCTACTGCTGCTATCTACGCAGCTCAGCCAAGGCCATTCACTAAGTACACTCATTCACTGCAGCAGCTAAACTCCCAAGTCTCTGATCAACACATATATCAATATTACCAGCCTTCTCATCCCAAATTATGTTAACATCAAGTCTCAATTGACTTCACTTGGAGGTCTACAGACTGTCCCATTCTCAACAATTGACAATCAAATACCTGTTTGCTGATGCAGACCCTCTCTGATATCAACAGTCAACATTACACAATTACAACCAATGTCAAACACATTCTTATCCCACACAGACACTGCCCCACCCTCAGTGACTGACTGTTTGCCCAACGATCTCACATCTTCTCCAGCCCTTCGTCCCTGACCCAGGGGGCAGTCCCGTGCTGCATCCATACTGACCACACAAGCTCAACTTAACTCAACACAAACAACACTGGACAGATATAATATAGATACTGTATATTGGATGACCTGTCAAAGACACACTTATTCAAGAATGAAGCCTAAGCTTATAGTATTGTTGTTGACCAACAGGCCTATACTATTCTCCACAACAAAGCTAGCTACAAACCTCACAACACTTGGCTGGGCCTTGTAAACGCTGCCACAGAACAATAAAGCGCTCAATTGGACTCATGACCCCTATTGCTACACAATAGAGAAAGACCCATAAAATGGCAGTTATCTTGAAGCTCGCTGATCTTTTAAATGCTCCAAGAGGGAATGAAAGGCAATTTTTAAAAAATGTATTAAAGGATTAAAATGCAACATATATGTGCATAGATTTATTCAGCTTTAAATTGTTCTATTTTAAAAAACAGTTCATTTACAAATTGAGAACGCTGTACAGGAAATATCCTTCTTTAGGGAGAGGAGGAGGGCGAGAACCTCAGAGGAGTGGCAGCAAAAAGCATCTTGGTTTAAAAGGCTTGAGCTCCCTGTGTGTCCCATGTAATATCAAAGCATGCATCCCCAACCCCAGGCACCAGTCATTGTGCTGCTGCTGCATATGACAGACCTCCTGTGTCTTTGCAGGACGTAGCCATTGCTTTTGTGGTTCCCTGAGAGATTTGGGACAGTGGAAAGTGCAGAGCTAAGGTATACTTTCTGTGGGGCAACTTCTGTTCTGGGTTCTGGACTAGCCTGGGGCGACTGCCCACAGAACATCCCTCCCACTACTGTAGCTGATCAGGAACCTTTAATTCTTTGTCTTTAGGAACAGCTGACATAGCACAAAAAAAAGGAAATTGCTCATTTAAAATGTTTACTGGAAGTTACTTGAACATTAAAAAATCCAATAGAAGTAGTATTTAATCATACACAATGTTCATGACATTTTGTTTCACAACTCTACCCCTGTAGAGAATACTATGACCCAAACACTGACTGTTCATCCAATTGTGACAAACTAATCAATGAGGTGAAACCAAATCAATATAACTCCCAAAGTAAGAGGAGTTCCTGTGTTCTGACCTAGCAGTGACCTCTGTCATCTTCAACCGCAGTAGTTTTTACATACCCAAAGAAAAGACTATCCGTTCTGTCTGGCCAATAACTCAGTAGACAGCTTCTGCTACCCCAAGTCTTCTACCAGGCCCAGGACTAGACTATGCCCATAAAGGTGAGGGAGGAGAGGGGGGTTTTAAACAGCCCCTCATGGCCCAGTAGAGATAAATGAACCTAGGCTACAGTCACTGCAGTCTTCTAATACACCGCAGACAATAGGGAGTCCTGCTGAGGCCGAGTATAGAGAGGAGAAGTCAGAGAAGTGTCTTATCAAAGGGCTTGGAGATGTAGTAGCAAAGGATTTTAATTGTCCATTAAGCATGCATAATAGAGCCTGTGCCCTAGCAACGCAATGAGACACCCTGCTGGGGGGCTATTGTCAGCCTGGGGCTGACACTGAAAAACAGCTGATGCTGTCGGCAGCCAGCCAGCAGGAAACCTTGTAAGCAGCCGCAGAAAACTTTGGGAAGTTGTGCCTCCTACCATGGAGACTTCCCTCCTGCTCAGGACTTTTCTCCTACCTCCTTATCAATGACCTCTCTGACTTTGAAACCTGAGGTCAAAGCTTGGTCAGGTGTTCTGGTCAACAAAGACTTCGAGCAAACAACCAATCTACAAGTGAGACCAATTAATCCACAGGTAAAAGAGCGGGTCAAGGCAAACGGTTTGTTTTCTCTCTCCTGTTCGAACATGAGGAGACAACAATAGAGCTTGATTGAGTCCCTCAAATCACAGATTTATGGAGGGTGAATGATGACACAGGATAATGCTTTGTAAATCCTATCACCTCTCATATACCATAGCCCCACTCAGTCAATACTAATTAAGGCAAACACAAACATGAAGTTTGTCAGCATTTGTCTGACCTGTGTCATTAGCACAGGGTTTATTAAGGAAATGCAGAAATGATGGTGTTGAATAAAAGCTCCATGACCCTCCCCTGACCTCGGCCTGTCACACGAGGGCTGCTTTTGTGTCATGCCCCTTCATGCTAACTTTGGAGTGGAGATTGCAGGTACAATGTGGATTGTTTTCAGTGTGTTTTCAAAGATCAGAATAACAATGGCATTTGCTCAGCTCACTCAGTCATGCTCATTGATCACTTGTTCCCTCTTTCTCTGCCTCTCTGATCTCATCAACGGGAGGTCTCTTCTTTTTTAGTATAATAAAATACACTTAATTTAAGCTGCACAATAATATAACTACAGCTCGATTTTAGTATATATCGTTCCAGTGGTAACCTCCACAACACTCTACCTGTCATCTTACTGGGAGGGGAAGCGCTGGTCTGGTGGTGAGGTGAACCATGGGACAGCAGTGGGTTGATGCTGTGGGTTGGTGTGCTGAAGGCGTCCATTGCCAGCTTCTGCCTGAAAGCTTCTTCTTTTCGTCTGTTTGCAAACCAGTTGTAAACCCGGACTTCAGTGACAAGGTTAGATCCTAGGCCTTGGGCTTTAGAAGGTGATACCCCTCGCTGTAGACATTCAGCTCTATAAGAAACAAAACAATGTTATACACTTGATATATTGCTTTCAATATAACAGAAGCATAAATATAATACCTGTTACATTCTTCAACCAAAGCTTCTCTTTCCTCCTTGCTCGGGTTCTTCTGTCTCTCATAAGCTTGGTACAGGATCTGCTGAGATGCAGGCCCCCACTTGAAACGATTGCGTCTCATTTTCTTGGAGGATGGTTCACTTATGTCATCCCCAGACTGACCCATCTGCCCAGGGTTGTACTCTGGGAAAAAATACACTGGATCCTGGTTACCCTTGTCTGACATGTTCCCACCAGCACCTGGGGCCTGATTGAATTCTGCAAAAATAAATACATTTTCAGTGATTTCTGTATAGATATTTAGGCTTATCAGAACAAGCATTCTGTTAAAGATAATAAATGTGTTGTTGCATGCTAAGGAACTAACAACCGTTGAAACTTCCCCATAGATTTAAATGCTAAATCATAGGTGATGTTTCTGTCGGTGGATTAGCGGCCATGACTGAGGTGTGAGAAACTCAAATATTAACTTACGTCTGAGAATTTCCCGCTGTTTCCTGACATACCAGGTGTAGAGGGCCGCACGCTTCTGGGTTTTCATGGGCGTGCCTTTGTTGAGGTGCTGTGAGAGGTGAGACTGGTTCAGACCCGTAATGTCCACTACCTCTCTCTGGGGAATGTTGTGTTGTTGCATGTAACCTTTGATCATGCGGGCAGCACGCCATGGGTCCTCACTATGCGAAAGGAAAGAAAAATTAGCCCTGTTTCAACACACAAAAGTATACCAAATGCTGCTATTGCTTTTAGGGTTCGTGTAATGCAATGCTTTGGAATAGCCTTATATGGAATGGTATTAATCTTGTTTGTAAATTAAATATAGGTAAATGTATGGGGCCTTGACATGAAACTGTTCTATAAAGCCACCACTAAATCTTCAACAGGGCTCAGCAGTTCCAAAGGTTAGTCAAGTAAAAACACACCTCAGTATAGCCTATAAAGTGTTTGAATAGTACAATAAAGTAAATACCACGAAAAGAGAATAAAAAGCGATTCATAAAAACTACAAAAAACAAATGCAAACTACATCAATGCTCTATGTATCTATTTATCAACTTGTCTTGAACAATCAGGGTCATTAAAAAATTCAAAGGACCTATAGGCTATTATTATCATTATTATTATTATTATCATCATCATCTTTATTATTATTATCATCGTTAATTTTGTTATTTTGTTATTATTGTACATTATTATATAAACAAGCAAATAGTAGTGGCTTATGAAAAAAGAAAAGTTTCCAACATTTTCGTCAAGAAAACAATTTTGTGCAAAGAAAACTGACTTACCGCGAACAGGCCGAGATTTGCGGCTTTCGACACTGACATCAGTAATTAGAGCAAATCTACACTCGTCTGTTTATTTTGGAGGCCTACGATTAGTCTGCGGGTTAAGTGGGAGATGTTGGTTATAACTTTTGACAATGAATAACCAGATCTCCATTCATTCTAATCACACGCCACTGTGTATCTTTCAGTTGATGATTTATAGAATAAAATTAATAATAACATTACTCCACGTGGGTATGTTTTGGACGCAAATAATAATGATAATAATAATAATAAAAATAGTAATAATACATTATTTATATTCATATTATTACTAGTATATGGCATTAGGGAGGGCCAACTTTATCAATACTATTTCTAAGTTTTTTCATGTTTTTATTTCACTGACTTAAAGTAATTGTGGTTCAAACTTGACCAAAGAATACAAACAATCAATATTCAATAATTTGTAACTTAAGTGGCGGGCGGTTTTAAAATTATAACTAGCACAAGACGCGTTGGTTTGGAAACCTCAACATTTCACGTTTCGGCGTAACAGACAACGTTGTGATTTTTCTGGCAATATTTAATTATTATTATGAATACTATTTTACTATTATTGTTTTATATATTTTTTTGTTCGGATATTTAATTCGTAAACTACTCTAANAAAAAAAAAAAAAAAACAACTCTTTACTTACGCCAACATGCGCTCGACCTCTGCGCGCTGCTCGATGGCCTCCTCCGTGTTGAGAGACTGCAGTTCCTTTAGGATCGGTGGCGTGTCGTAATCGTCCCCGTCCTCGGAGCCCTCGTCCCCGGACAGCTTGGCCTTGCTGTGGCCGTTGGTGAGCTGATGAAAGACGGGTTTGGAGTCTGCGTCGCTGCCGCTCATCTTGCCGCTCTGAGGAGACATGGGCATCGACTCCAGCTTGACGCCGAAACTCGCAGGGCTCGGGTCCATATCGTCCAGCGCTTGGATCAGCACGTCTTTGGTCACTCCAGAGTCCAGCAGTGCACTCAGGAGCTCCTGCTGTAGAGATGTCAGCCTGGATACCATCTTGGGAAACATCAAAAACTTAACATAGGAAGCTGCGGGTAAGTGGAGTGAAGGCACCAGGCTGAAAAAGTCATAAGAAAGTTTCTCCTTTAGGCCAGAGCTGTTGTCTACACC
>JAPMNZ010932289.1:0-24883 GCA_029875035.1 Pomatoschistus microps | reverse complement strand
GAAGGTCAAGGAGGGAGAGAAGCAGGTCAAGGAGTTGCTCATGTTTGCATTGAGTTGTCATATAACTGCCTTTTCTACTTTATGTAAATATTCTCATGAAATGCACAAATCTGTAGTAAATGCCCAAAACATTTGAGAATTAAAAAAGTGTTGCTCAAATGCATCCTGGCAGTTGTGAAACAGTCTCACATTCTGAAAATTGTGTTTTCAATTGTTTTGGTAATGTGGTTAATGATGCACAGTAGTGTTCACATTTTTGCAGACCTTGAGAGGTATTTTGGTGTCAAAGTTTACTTTTGAGAATACGAGCAAATGTTTTGGTGTGATGGGTCGGTTTTGAAAAGAGACTGTGAGGTTGTGTGAACGTAGCTTTAGAAAAGAGGTTTGTGTTTAGAGTTTTGAGAAAAGGGAGGGCAGTATCGTGAAATGTGTTTAAGCAATAGAGAAAAACTGTAATAATAAAGGCGTTGCCCTCCCATGGATCTGGAGTCCTCCTCAGGTGTCATCTTCCAAACACACAGTGTAGGTTCAGAATCTGCTCTTTATTTCATTATGAGAGAAACAGTACAAACAGCAGAGGTTTCTTTTTGACATAAACAAGTTTGTCTCTATGAAAAAAGTTTATTTTTCAATGTGACAAAGATTTGACAGATTTGATCACAAATATAAATTTACAACATTAACACTTGAAAATAAAACCAGCTGGTTTGCACCCCATTCTGTCTTTTTGTCATAATAGATGAAACCATACCATAACAACACAGTTCACCAGTGAGCGTGATACAGTCTGTGGCGTGTGCCCATAAAACATGTCACTTTCTACTGTTTCTGAGGCGGTGGCTGCCTCAGCCTACAGGCGTGAGGCCTACTAAAGAACAAGCAGAGCAGGTCTGTTCAAAGTGATCAGAGCGGTTCCACACCCTCCATTTACAGTCACCATTTTTTAATTGCATTTGCATTTTACACTTCAGGCACCTGGGAACATCCCATCATTCATCATGCAAACCTTGTTTACATTGCAAATGTATTTAGAATACCTTTTATCAATGTTCTAACATATTTTGTTTCATCTCCATTTAACGAGTTAGAGTGTATATCACCATGAGTAATACAGAAGGAATTACATAAATACAAACATTTATTTATTTGAGCACAAGGACAGGGCATGATTACGTTGAGAGAATAGGTCAGGAAAAGCCGAAGCATGAACTCATTAGAGCCTGCCTTCTTTCTCATCTTTCTATCACAGTTTGATATACGTTTCCACATACAAAATCCAATAACAATTTCTTGGGCTGAACAAATGACCACAATGTAGATCTAACCTTACTTAAGTTATTTTCTATCTGGATTAGATTAGATTGTTCATGATAGAATGAGTCTGTTATCACCGTTATTATAATAGATCCATGTTATCACCCCATTCATCATAAAGAGAGAGACTGGTGGTTACTGTTTTTCATAAACACATACAGTAACAAATAAAAGCATGTGTAATGGAAGGGTGTTTCACATTTCAGAGATGTAAATAAAAATATGTGAGTCATAGATTCTTCTGAAGGGAGGATGGCACACCAGGACAAAGACTCTCGAAGTGCGCACGACAACAAAGACCATAGATGTAGAATAACAGGTTCACCGTGTGGCACCATCGGTTATAAAAGCAGCACCCGCACATCATCGCACATCATCGCACATCATCTCACGGCACCACACAGCACCGCACAGCACAGCACGGCACAGGCAAAGAAACCCAAACATGTCTTTCCTGGATAATTTAGGAGGCAGCACCATTGCAAAGATGGCTGGGGAGAAAGCAGGTGAGTTTTTATACCCATGTGTACTACGTGTAAGTACTTTATGGTAGTATGGTTTACATTTTTTGTATAAGTCTTTATGTGCTGGAATTTAGTGAAACTGAAAGTGGCTGAAGTTTCTGCTGTGTCCCTAATGTCATTTAAATTTGAGTAATAGTAAACAATGTAACGATTGTAATTCTGTACAAAGTTGATTGACTGGAAGATAAAGACGTTTTGTAACCTGCCTGTATCTATAGGTGATTTCGTGGAACAAGCTGTTAGTAATATTATGGATAAGAAAGGCAAGGCTCAAGGCGATGGTGGTGAAGCTCAAGGGGAAGCCAAAAGCGGCTTTGACGTTTCTGATGTTTTGAGTCTGGGAGACAAAAAAGAAGAGAAAGGCGGCCTGGACATCGGGAACGCGCTGGGCATGCTCGGAGGAGACAAGGACAAGGACAAGGACAGCGGCGGTGAGTGTGATGTTGAAAGTGCATTTTTGTAGATGAGATTACAGACAATGAACATTTAAATGAATAATGAGCTAATGAGATAATCCTGACAAAGAAAAGAAACATTATGAGATTGTCCCTCTGCCCTCAGGCCTGGCTGGAGCCCTGGGAAAGCTCTTTTAATGATAACACACGTCAACCGTCTCCTGCTGACAGCTGGAGCCCTGGAAATATCTTTTTCATCATTGTCACAGATTATGTGTAAAGATGTTTTTTTTCTACAACCAAATTTGCAACAGTAAAAATGAAGATGAACATGATACAAAATGTAAACAAAGTGTAAACAAATAAAGTATTTATTGTTGTCAATTATCTGAACCATTATTGGATGGATGTATTTACAGTGCAGTTTGGTTTTGGGCCAATTCTATCATTTCATTTTACTTCCTGGTCGTAAATGACACGAGGAATGTTACCGACAAAATGGGCGAAAACATTGCACAGAGAATAAAATCAAAAGTAAAAGTTTGGTAGTACATTCTCCCTCTCGTGATGTCAACAGTTTAGGACACTCCTCTACCTTCTGTATGTTATGTATTAAAACAGGAGGTGCAGAAAATATAGCGTTATGAAAAAGCTCTGGTGTGTACCGTCCTGGTGCACACTGGGGTAGTCTTGTACAGTTTTTCCAATGTGGTTTTACTGCAAATGGCAAAAAAATGATTGAATCTTGAAGGAGTCATTCCACCATAAGCAAAATTACAAAATGATATGAAATTCATGTGTGCCCTTTGATCGCTCTTTACACTGCTTAGGCCTGGCACACAATGGTTTGCTTAAGTTCTCAAAATACTTCATTCTGGAGTCCAGACAAATTAACCCTTATTTGTTTTTTTTTACAATAAACAAATTATTTTTACATTCAAGATGCAGTAGTATCCTTAAACCTTTTATTTAATAATGAGATGAGGCAAAGCTGTCTCTCGTGGGTCGATATCAGCCCACAGCCCTGACACAGGTGGCTCTGGCTGAACTGGTCTGGGTTCAATCCTTCTCTATAAAGTTAGGGTTAGAACAGGCAGAACATGCCTGAAGCAAAGGAATGGCACAGGTCCTGCTGGCAGCTGCCTGGAAATATCTGTGTATGTTTGTGTGTTTGCGGAACCAATTTAGCAATTTTCCTGTATTAAAACAGGAGTCATTCCACCAGAGAAAGATAAATTACAAAATGATATAAAACTGCCAAATGTGCCCTTGTATTGCTCTACAAAGCTCAGACCTGCCTTTGCATTCAGCTCTGCTTAAAGATTGGAGTCTGGACTAACTGCAGACTTAGGTCATAATGTCTGTGGCCCATCAAGTTTTCCTGCATTTGTCAAAGATATTATGAAGCCTGTTAATGAAAGGAAGCCAAAAAATAAATAAATGGAGAAGCATAACAAATTTAACAGTAAGAATTAACGTTTTTGTTTTGAACACAAAACAGAGCAATAGTCTATAATTACTCTCAGAATTTGAAGTTATATCTTTGTAATTATTTGTGTGTTGAGATGTCCATCCATCCATCCATTTTCTTCCGCTTCATCCGTTGCCGGGTTGCGGGGGCAGCAGTCTAAGCAGAGACGCCCAGACTTCCCTATCCACACACACTTCCTCCAGCTAGTCCAGGGGGACAACCAAGGCGTTCCCAGACCAGCTGAGAGACATAGTCCCTCTGTGTCCTTTTCCCCAGGGTCTCCTCCCGGTGGGACGTGCCCGGAACACCTCCCCAGGGAGGCGTCCAGGAGGCATGCAGAACAGATGCCCAAGCCACCTCAGCTGTTTCCTCTTGACGTGGAGAAGCAGCGGCTCTACTCCGAGCTCCTCCCGTGTGACTGAGCTCCTCACCTAAGGGAGCGCCCAGCGACTCTGCGGAAGAAGCTCATTTCGACCGCTTGTATCCGCGATCTCGTTTTTTCGGTCATTACCCAAAGCTCATGACCATGAGGGAGGGAACAAAGATTGACCTGTAAAATCGAAAGCTTTGCCTTTCAGCTCAGCTCTCTCTTTACCCCGACGGCCCGATACAGCGACCGCAACATCTGCACACGCTGCACTGATCCGCCTGTCAATCTCACGCTCCATCCTTCCTAATGTGGATATGTATACATTATCATTATTTTTTTGTTGTTGTCCAAACTCCATCTCTTCAGGTAATAGGGCCCATTTTTTTCAGTCACTGGATATTTTTTCAGCAAGTTACTGCATATACTACAGGCCTACTTTACACTTTATTTGACTTCCAAATCAGATGAACGAGGAGCAGCGCTAAAGCTCTGAAACTCATGGAGTCAAGAGTCGGGTTCAAGAATTGGTACTGTCTTTGTGGAAGATATGCCTCATTCATTTCCAAACGTAAACATGAGGTTTGACAGCCCTGGGTCACAGCAGCAGGGCAGGGACAAGGTTGTGCAGGGAACTATAGTAAACTCTTGTAATAAACAAATAAACAAATACACACAGACACCCAAAGTACAACACATAGTAGACAAACAAAAATATGGCAAATCCAGGACATGCATAGATATGTGTTATTTATAGATGTAAAGGGCATAAATGAGAGTAGTTCATAGTTTTAATGAGATTATGTGAAGTATGAAATTGTTTGAAGTCATTTCTCCAACAGATGTAGTTAGGGATGGATTGAAAAAACACATTCTTATATGTTACCAAAGTAATATAAACAAGATGAATACCAAGCATATGATAGCTACATTTGGATAGAATTCCTTGTGCCTGTATGCCTTGTTGGAAGTCAAACTAAAATCTATGGGCAGAATCTACATTTATCAAAGACCAATTTAAATCTGCTCTTCAGGAATTTAGTTGTATTCATCCTATTTATCATTTTGAATTTATTGTATCTTGATAAGGGAGACAACTGCTGCTCCGATAGAGTGCAGCTCTGTATAAAACAGGTGGAGTCCATGGATCTATGGTGGAGTCATACACATATTTGGGACTTAACACTCTCATGGAAACATCACATTGAAACAATAACCTAAACTATAGTATTCTCTTGGGTCATTTGGGTTCATCATATTTATACCTGCATGTGAAAGACAGATCCTGTCAGACCTCTGGAGCTCCGCAGGGCAGGGCCTGGCAAATACCGCAATGAGAGACTTCTAGGAACACCAGGTGCCACAGTGGGGCGGCTGCGGCTGTAAAGTGCCAAACTGTCATTATGTCCTCAGGCAAGACACTTCACCCACAATTCCTAGAATGAGTCTATAGCGTGTGTGTGTGTGTGTGTGTGTGTGTGTGTGTGTGAGAGAATATTTGGTGGTGGTCAAAGAAGGCCAATGGCACCACTGGTTCAGATTCAGATTCATTTATTTGCCATATGCAGTAAAACCACATTGGAATACATTTGCAAAAGTGCATTTTCCCCAGTGCCCGGGATGGAGGAGGGCCTGGAGGGCTAAGGCCAGGGGGACGACACGGTGGACAGCGGACAGCGGGTTTTAACTGGGTTTTATGGATCCATTTTGTATATATTTATTTTATTAAATATTTATTTCCTTTTTATCCTCTTCTCTTTTTAATTGATCACACCCCCTCAACGGACTCTTTTTAACCTGTGACACATACATAAAACAACATTAAAAGTACAGAAATAAAATAAATAAAACCGTAAACAGTTGTCACTGTGAAATCGATCGACTAAAACAGTTTCAGTACAAGTGCAAGATCATTAAAGTTCTCTGTTCAAAGTGACTGTGGGAAGTCATTAATTATTCTTAGAGCTTGGTTTAAAATTCTGGATTTATAAAGAACCTCCAGAACAGGCACCGCTCAGTCCTCTTTACAGAGCGGAGCTCCTTGTTTAGAGCTCTCCTTTCTTTGTCTGTGATATTACCTCACTTCTGTAAGTGTGCCCCAGGGCAGCTGTGACTTCAGTCGTAGTGAATGAATATGACATGTGAAGCGTGTCATATTAAAGTGCTAATTGAAACTGATGCATTATTATTAATAATATTATTATATTTCATTATTATTATATTTCACATGTGTCTCCACTTTTCTTATAATCCAACAGCTACAAAGCTACAAGAGAGGGTGATCAAACAATAAAGTGCTGCACCATAATCCTTGATCCAAATAGAAGACCCTCACACCTGTTGTCATTAATGATGAGATGAGTCCCAGGTGTCTCTCTCAGATGGTCCAGCCCACAGCCCGGTCCGCCCAGCAGGCAGCAGGTGGATCAGGCTGGACTGGTTCGGCCTCATGCCTCCACCCGTGTGTCTCAGGGCGGGGCTGTGACGGTGTCTGGTTCGGTTTGATTTGACATAAAATAGCACGGAAACTATCAACAGTGAGAACGACGTGAACGAACTAAAACCATGTCGTTCCTCCTGAATAAGATGGCAGAACATGCAGGTAAATGACTCCATCTCTGTTTCTCTGACACAGCTGAGGAGGGCATCTATACCGCGGTCTGTGGACATTCACACCATGGCCCCGAGCCTGGGGCCCCGCTGCCCACACCACTGCAACCTCAACTTATTTTGATATAATTCATTTTTTGAGTAGAAATATGGTTAATGTAGTTTATTGTTAAAGTTAATTTCATTCTGTTAAAGTATGGTTTCTTTACTGCTCTTTGATCCAATGTTAATGATATTGAATCCTGGGAAACTTCCCTTTGCCTCAAACAATCGCAGGCTCCATATGCGTTACGATACTAAAATATTACTGCAAGAATTTGACTTTGGAAAAAGCTAACAATGGTACAATTTTGCGAGATGCTGTTTTTCTAGTGTCTCACTTTTGCATGAGAATAAAAGTGCAAAGCAATTTAGCACCTAACTAAATTCATACACGTATTGTCTTTTTAGAATAGGGATATTTTTTTTGTAAACGTTTGACCTGCCACTGAAACTGCCAGATGTCTCTCAAACATCTGACTGCAAATGGATATTTTCTAACATCCCAGTGTGTGTCTTATCTGTCTAGGTGAAGCTGTGGCTGATGGGATAAAGGGTATTTTTGGAATAGATGACGACAAGGACAAGAAGGAAGACAAAGATGGTGGCTTTTTGTCAGTTTTTAAAAGGGATAAAGATAAGGATAAGGACGAGGACGATGACCACAAAGGAGGGCTGTTCTCTTTTGGAAAAGACAAAGACAAAGACAAAGACAAAGACAAAGGCAACTTCTTCACAAAAATATTCAATAAAGATGACGATGATGATGTCAGTGAGAAGGTCCCCAAGAAGACAGGCTTTGCAGGACTGTGGACGGAGCAGGACCAGGCGGGTGCAGGGAGACCAGACGACGGGGCCCCGAGGGTGGGGGCCTGTGATCACATGTCAGAGGGGGATCTGGGTACGTACCACACACCTCACATGAGCTGTCACACGTCACAGAACTGTCAAAACATTGGATAAAATAACTTCACACTAAGGGCTCAAAGGTCAAACTGTTTTTGTACTTTCTCCAAGCATTGTATAAAAAGGTCGATGGAAGAGGATGGAAGCGGTGTGTCTGCGAGGCAAAGAGATGGCCATTGTACACTATTGTACACTACTGTCTATATATTACTGGATTTGTTTGGTGTTTTAGCTCCTGGGCAGAGGACAGTGGCCCAATTATTAACATTTAACAATAATACAATTCCGCTTTGGGGCACATCTATTAACATGTAGAAGGACCTGGCCACAGCACATCACAGTAAATGTTTTATTCTTTGCAGATTCTGGTTCAGAGTGCCAAAGAGGCGCAATCCTGATTCCTGCATTAACATCCTTCAGTGTCAGAGTTCTAGATAACTGCTTAGGAGAATCCTCGGTTGCTGAGTGTTGACTGTTTTTGGCAAAGTACTTATGAAGCTTTGAATGATTGAACAAGCCAATGACAGTAAATTGACTTTTTTTTAGTTCAGTAGTAATATTCAAAAGTCTTATTGTGAAAATGACTCACACTCTTCAGAACCACTGGCTAAAATGAAGCAAGACGTATCTAAAAGTCTAATGAATCACATTTTTGTGTTTGCAGACATGATGAGTGACCTGATGGAGGTGGCCAATGAAAAGTCCTGAGTGCTTACAATTTTATTTCCCCATCTTTCTCACAAACTGGTGACATATCAGCAACTTAAACCAACAATTGTACTTGAAGTGTATTTATAATCATTATCATTATTGTAGTGGGCTTCATAGACCCCTTTGTAAATTAATGTATAATGTGACCTTTGCTAGGCCTGTCGTTTTGTAGTGTACTCTTTTTCACATAATAAATAATGACTGTCAACTGGTCTTTAGTTTTTCTAATTTACTCTTAAGAGGAACATATTGTAGTAATGAACTGTTTTCAATGAAAAAGGTGTTCAAGACAATCACATGGCACACCACCAGTTGAAACTGAAACTAACATACAACTGCAGCCTTTGAGCATGACATTTTATTCAAGTGTTTAATTTAGAAAAGCAAACTTTTCTAATCTTCACATTTCCTTGTTAGTTTGACCAATGAGGCGATATTGGATCATTTCCAAAGAACTTCAAGGGACAGTGGTTGAAAAACAGTGGCATAGATGAGTACACAAGGTTTTTCATTCACGTTTAACCTGGCTCTCTGACAATCCAGCCTCTGAAAGTTTTTAAAACTTCATTAGACATTAATCATATAAATACTTAAGTGATGAATATGAGAAAGCAATAGAAATATTTAAATTGCACTTATAGGGTTGCCAAAAATACATCCCGGAGTTTTCTCGGATGGGCCAGAGTCTGCAGAGGTAATCGGAAACAACGGAAGGTGACCACGGTGAGCAGAGAAGCCAAAAACATTTCATCTCCTGCATGTGCTGCGGTCTGATTTCAGCTGAAGTTCTATTGAAAGTCGAGCAGTGTGAACTCTTGATGAAGGGGGACACTGTTACTGTCGCACAGGAAGTGCGTCTGGACCATCACAGTGAAGTCTTTGGTTGGGAGCGAGAGGACATGATGAAGGCGCTGTACTGCCAGCTCGATGTTCTTCACCTCTGACCCTGGAGCTGGAAAACACAAAAGAATACGTTTTATTCCAAATATTTACTTGTAGTAAACTTGTAGTAGTTAATATTCCAGCCAAATACATTTAAGCACTTGTGAGGGAGCGGGGAAACCACATCCCACAGATCATACTGAAATGTTAATGGTCTTTTTAGTTTTTATGCAATACTTCTTTCAGATACACAAACACACTTTGAAAGTTAGACAAAGAGTGGATTGTACTAATAATGTTATGGTAGTGCAAATGTTAGTGCCCTTGGGCAGGACACTGATCTCATGTGACTTGAGTGAAAATGATCCCAAAGCTACAATCTGTCAAGTGTCTCTGACCTGTGCTCCTGCAGAGTTTGTCAGGGGGGACGGTGAAAAACTTGTGGAGCAGAACAGGAGGCACCTGAACACACATCTGATGGTCTCCATCTGTGAGGGTGAACACTGCAGGCCTGAGGGACAGGGAGGTTTGCTTACTACATACACAATATGTGGTATATTTTTACAGTAAATAGATGTGCACACCTGTAGTAACAGCGAACACTTGTGTGAGGGAGGCATGGGTAACAGGGGCAGAAGATGCCATTGGAGTCTGTGTCGAGCTCGGCTGCACAGCGGCCACAGCCCATGAATGTGATGTCACTTGAGAGGAGCTTGAGCACCTCTGCAGGGGAGGAGGTCCGATCCAGGACCACTGGAGGAAGTGGAGAGTGGGGAGTTGAGCGGAAATGGAAGGCGTCTACATTAACCCTTAGTTCAACTTCACCTGAGAACATGAACAGTAGAATCAAACCACAGGGCTCATTTCTCAGGGGAATATGCAGCAAAAAGTGTTCTCACCACTGTATTTCTGAGACAACAGTGTCTTCAGGTCCAGCTCCACACTGCAGCTGTTGACTGTTCTGAGCGGCTGGACAAAGCTGTTGATTCTGGGGTCGGTTCGGTCCAGGACATGCACAGAGCTCCAGCAGGTGGAGTGCAGTTCAGGACTGTCGAAGGTCATTCCCTCTCTCACCAACAGATGATGGAAGTCCCATACGGCGTCTAAACAGCGCAGAACAAGGTCTATTGTATATTATATCCATCATGAAGTTTACACTTTGCCATAAAATTTTAAAAAACAAACTTTGGAACTATGAGTAAGGAGTCAGCAAGTAGCAACAATTACATACTTGTCTCTTGGATTAAGCGTGGCAACCATTCGACAGCGGCCCCCCACAGGACGAGCACCCCCTGCTGGCTTCCAGGCTGCTCCACACTGACAACAACCCTACGCTGAAGTGCTGACCTGCACCGGGAATCTGCCTCACACTGCCACTCTGAAAAAACACATCAGAATTTAGCGACCACAGCACTAACATCATCTGGAGTAATTCAGTATCATTTAATAAACACAATACAATTATGTCTGAAATTAGAGACTTTTGTCAATTTGGCATTGCAGATCATTCATATTTAGCTACAAATATATGATGCAGAAACCGCTCACCTTTGCTGAGGTGGGTATGGGTCACTCGCAGCAGCATGTGCACCAGTGTATTGAGTCTCAGTGACCGGATGGAGGCGTAAGGGAGGTGACTCAGTGTTTGCGTTGGAGCGATGGGCAGTGATACCAGCAGGGGGCGGTGTGTGGTTAGAAAATCATACAAAGGTTTCAAAGCTCTAGCCCTGACTTGTTGAGAGCCTGAAATAAAGAGAACAGCTTAATTTGTGCTTATTATCTCTTGTATGAAACAATAACGAGGCTGCAAAGACAAAAACAAGTGCTTTCTGCGTTCAGCTGTCGCACCTGTCAGTGACCCAGGGCAGGGGACTCTGCCCAGGTTCAGGAGTTTACTGTTGTTTGTGGAACGCAGAAGTCGCTCTCCTCTCCACGTGTCCTCATTTATCTGCAGTTCTGACACAGCACAGACATGTAAAGTGCTGTGCTGCTCAGTCATACAAACCCATGTTTAATGTAATGCTAATTACCAGTTATCAGGAGAATATCGCCAGCGTTGACAGTAAGCACCCAGAATGCTGCTCTCCTCCAGAGGGCCACCTTCATCTCCACTCCTGATTGGTCCGTAACAATGATGGAGGCAAGAGGTAAACGTGTCCCTGATTTAAGCTACCAAAAAAGAAATACAGACAGAAAAGTGACAAAGAGTAATACCCTCACTCAGCCAATAGAGCGTCAGATTTCATCCGTAGTGCCCATAAAAATAATAAAATACTATGTTATGTATTGTACTGTGAGCATAATAATACATCTATTAATCTGTTGTTCAGTCAGTGGAAGTGACCTGCCAGATTTTAATATAAATACAGAGAATGCATCATTATTCTGATAGAGACATGTGTTGGTTATTCAACGTTAGTGCTCCAGTGTAATACATGGCCTTTATTAAATGTAGAAAAGGTGATAATGCTTAAACACCTACCTTTATCTCTTTCAAATGACATGGATGCACGACAGCCACCAAAATAGAGTAGTGAGTCCCAGCTTTGACACAAGATGCCAACTGTGTGGTGGGGCCAACATCTACAGAGCCATGTTTTTCTACAGATGCTTTTGCAATCAACTCCTCTGAAAGTTTTGTGTTTTTAGAGGGCGACTCATCCGCCTCTTGCCCCTGTGAGCAGAGAAGCCCCTCGGCTGTGGCCTGGAGCAGCACGCAGTCCTCCTCGTCTCCAGAGGTGGGACTCAGCGCTGAGAAGAGCTCCGCTGAGTGTGTGGCCGGGCTCAAGGACAGCTCTGGGGTGGTGCTGGAGGAGCTGGCTGAGACCTGAGCAGTTCTGGACGGTGTCTGAACAGTTGTGGGGGACGCTGCGGGGCTTCCTTTCAGAATAAGAGCCTGACTCAGAGTCCATGTGCTGAGATACTGGGAGTGATGGGACAGGCAGGAGGGAGCTTTGGGAGCCTCCTGCTCTGTTCTTGGAAAACAGCTTTCCAGATACTCTAAGATAGAAGCTGAACATACTTTGTCTGTGGATGTATTTGGATGTTGACCTCCATCGGCAACTGGCAATGGATGGTAGATAAGTGTTGACTTGTTAGCAGAAGCCAGCATTTCCCCTGTAAAGTAAAAACAAAGCATTTATCTACATTTCACTAAATGCCTTGAGGTGATGCCTTGGAATTTGAAGTTAAATTCACACAGGCCATAGAAAACTCACTAATATTATATTATGAGGCGACAGTGGCTCAGTTGGTAGAGCATTGGCCTTAGAGCCTGAAGGTCGTGGGTATGAGACCTACACAACTTCCACTGATGACTGCTGTCGTTGTGTCCTTGGGCAAGACACTTTGCCTTGAAGGCCCTGCTGAATAACCAAGGTTCCTGTGGACTCACCACCTGCAGGAGGATCAGTGAGGGGCTGGTGCTCTGTGTACTGGGTGCAGCTCTGACTGCCACCCCTGACCCAGAAATGGATTAAGGGGAAGAAGATGGATGGAATATTATATTACATTAAAATGAACAATAATAAATGTGAATACAGACCATAGTAGTGCGTCTATAATATATATTAGGTACAAATAGCTAGCATACATGGATATTGGGCATTTGTTGATTTATACATTCTTTTGTCCTTTTTCCTTCATATGAATTTATACTATTGTTCAAAAGTTAATTTCGTTTTGGAATTCAAATGTGAAACCAGTGTAAAACTCATTACATGCAAAGTGACATATGCTGAGTGTTTGTTAAGATATTGATTATTATGGCTGAAAGTTGATATAATTAAAGTTTAATTTAAGGTTTGTACAAGCTATGAGCCAATTATCATACTTTCAAATAAAGGCTTGATATACCGTTTTGTAAAAATGGCAACCGCATAAAATAATTACCCATCCCTGACCTTACAAATTGTCAATCTAGACCAGTAGGAAGAAATATGTCAAACTAAAGAGTAAAAATTGTATTACCATGTTTTATTCTTTACACTTATCCATCTTAAAAAAGTGATTGGTGGCTACAACAAGCTTTCATCAATTGTGGGAGCAAAGTATCATGCAGGCAATTATAAAGGGACATTTAAGTGTCTAGAAAGGTACAAAAACATAGCTTTACTAATATGGTTATAATTACTTGTTTGTAGTGCCCCATCCTGCCAACTCAGCTCCACTTGGGTCCAAGCTGCAGAGCTGCTATCAACACAGTCTTTATCAACAACTGAGGGTGCCAAGAACACATGAGTCCTCTTCTGCGCACACATCACCTGAAAATAAACAGACAAAATATTACGCCTGATTACAGATATAGTATCTCCATGGCATGGAGACAAACAGCAGTTGTAGCGTGGCAAGCCCCGTTCACCAAAAAGAATAAATGTTATTTTAGATCTGAGTTCAATATAATCATTGAATAAATAATATACATATCATACTGTGGAACATTTGTAAAGTAAACAAGTAATACCAGATGTCTGGTTTGTGAATGGCTGTTGTCTCGCCCCGTTTGGCCACAAGAGGGCGCCGTGGGAGTGCGTCTTTCTCGGTTGCTAATAAGGGCCTTGCGGTGACCAACGCGTTGCCCAAGTGACGTCACGTCACCTCCGTAAGCGCCGCGCCGCGCAAGTATACACTAGGCTTAATACATTATAATTTTGGGAGTAATGTTCAAGAATGGTCATTATAATAAGCCAAGAGCAGCGTGTCAATAAAAGGTTTAAGAGGGGCTGCTTCTGGGAACAATGGAGCAAAGTAGAGCATTAATATGCCACGTCACCTGTGTGATTCCATGGCATTAAAACATAAAACCAGACATCGACGGATTGGAGCCCCCCCCTTCAGTTCATGGAGATGCAAGCCAGTCATCATTAGGACATTTCCTCACTGAAATAGAAATAGTGAAATGTTATGTAATATACTGTGAACGAACAGAATACTAAAATTCTGATCAGTCAGTGGAAGTGACCTGCCAGGTTTTGACATAAATACCATGGATCTATTAGATAAATACAGAATATTATGTCAAAATGGCTGGTCTTGTTTTTTGGATGCTAACGCTAGCTACTGGTGCTAGCTCAAATGCTAGTACTAGTTAAGTGTGTAACGTTATTAACGTCTGTTAAACTTTTCACCAGAGTTAAACAAACAGAGGCGCACGTGCCCGCCCCGCACGTGTCCTGGTGTCAGTGTAGAAACAGGAAGGGCTCCTCCTCTCCCGTTTGACTCGTCTCCATTTCGCTTCCTTAAAAACTCTCTACTCGGTAACGTGTGATAAAATGTACCGGTATTTCGGTGAGCTCGTGAGCCGGGGCCTCGGGGTGGTCCCGGGGCTGTCCGCAGACTGTGTCCCAGCGGCTGCGTGTGCAATGCGGCGCAGCTACAGCCAGTCCGTGGACCCCAACGACGACCCCAACTTCTTCACTATGGTGGAGGGCTTCTTTGACCGAGGCGCCGCGATAGTGGAGGATAAGTTAGTGGAAGACCTGAAGACCCGTGAGACCCCGGAGATGAAAACGAAGAGGGTCCGCGGGATTTTAAAGATTATTAAACCGTGTAACCACGTCCTGAGCCTGAGCTTTCCAATAAGGAGAGACAACGGAGAGTGGGAGGTGATAGAAGCCTACCGGGCTCAGCACAGCCAACACCGGACTCCCTGCAAAGGAGGTGAGCCGCTGCTGCTACTGCTGCTGTTACTGCTACTGCTGCTGCTGCTGCAAACAGTGCAACAAACACTGCGCCTGCAAGGAGATTACAAGTTTTAGAAGCACATCCAAGACACAAACCTAGTTATCAGATCTTCGAATAAGTTATGATGTCAATAACAGGACTGATCTTTGTGTCAAAATAACGTTTTTATTTGGTGTAGTGCAAGTATAATCATGTTTATGGCCCTCCCTATGTAGGAATGTGAACTGACTGTCCCTGTGTTACCTGTCTGCCCGAATCCGCCTCTCTTTAGTCTGTCCTTTATTCTTTGTGACTCTTACTATTCCTAACCACCCTTATAACTTGTCCACGTTAATCTTCTGACTTTTCATTTTAAGATTATAGACGAGACCATTCACAAACCGGCTATGCCAAAGGCCCGTTTAGAAAAATGTAGATGGAGTACTGTTAACTTGAGCAGGATTTTAATTTAGCACAATACATTTATAATTCCATCACTTATTGAGGAAAACCCCCTCAAATAAACAGCTTTAAGTGACAACAGTCTGAGACAAATCTGTGGCCATGAATCATCTTTTTAATCTATTTTGTTAAATTAACGGATACAAACTAAATGTATTTCCTTAATAGAGATGATTATGAATAGGTATATTTTACTTGAAACAATTCAATGAAGAATTTAATACGCTCCCTCTAGTTGTGTGCAGTTTTTTCAGGTAGTTTTTGTTTTTGTAATCTTCTATCTATAGTATTTCATAAAAAATGGTTGATAAATGGTTGATTTTTAATAATGAGCAGTAATCATCGTCAAACAACATTTCTCAAAACATCATTTGAAAAGTCAGAAAGGAGAAGTCAAAAGACCACCCTCACACAACATAATTTTCACGCTAAACTTGTCCTGGAGAACTGCAGAATCATCTCTTCTTACTAAATGTTTCAGTGATACTGAATGTCCATGCGGCAAAAGCACATTAATAAAGTTCTCCTTTATGAATCCGTGCTCTTATTGTATTCATGGTGACGAGTGTTTTTGTGTGTATTCCTCAGGTATTCGGTACAGTACAGATGTGTCTGTAGATGAGGTGAAAGCACTGGCCTCTTTAATGACTTACAAATGTGCAGTGGTTGGTACGTTGGCACACACACACACACACGCACGCACGCACGCACACACACACACACAGACCTACACAAATACCTCTGGTTGTTACAAATGTGTTTCAGATGTGCCTTTTGGTGGTGCCAAAGCTGGTGTCAAGATTAACCCGAAGAAATATTCTGTAAGACTTAATTTCTTCCTTTTTGCTTTTACATGTCGTATTCACTATTCAGATTCCAAAAAGATCCATGATATATGAACATGTTTTTAATTAATCGGTCAAGTTGTTCCACAGTCACTCCTCGCACAGAGACACACATTGATTTTAAAGTAGTTCTGCATTTAGACAAGTTGATAACAATGAATTTAACACAGTCAGCATCAATAATATTAGATAAGATAAATCAAACAAAAATTAAAGGCGCCAGCATCATCAAACAGACTTTACGGCCTTGCGATCTCAAACTTGCTCTCAAAGGGGGTGGTGCTTTAGCGCCTTCATTATGGCTCTAATGGAGGAGAAGCTATTAATGAAATGAATTTCATTGACGTTTCTCCATTGAATAACATAGTAACTTTTATACATCGCTATCGCTATGGAAATAACCAACATTTTTGAGACTGCTGCTCGTGCAGTTTAGGTGCAGCTAACATTTGATGCTACGCTTTTTGTAGATGTTGTGAATTTGTGTCCTGTGGGTGAAATGGCAGAGATACTTCACTCATTGGTGAATGGCCGCCAAAACACTCGGCCAGGCATTACTTTTCAGGGGGAACCATAGGACCTATTCCCTGTTGAGGCTCCGGCCTAATAATATTACTATTGCAGTGATAAAATGTATGATTTCTTATTTTTTCAAATAATGTTAATAACATAATTTGAACTATTTTGTTTTTTAAATAAATCCACACGTTTGTGAAACAACCTGCTTGTTTTCGTCTGCTCTCATCTGCACAGGGTTGTTGTCTTCTAACTCGCTTCACACGGCAGGCTGTGTGCTTTTTGAATGAGAAGTGTGTTCATGAAAAGTCAATAGTCTAGTAAACATTCACATTTTCCCCATTATGTTTATTTTAGTATTTATCTTCTAAGGGCAGTGGACTGTAGTGATGGGTACTTTAACCTCCTGAAACTGTGCACCACTTTGAACCTCCTGCCTCACGCTGAAATCATATTTAATGACACCATCTGTTGGTTTTCTGCCAGAAGTACATGCTCTTGATCACTGCAATTTCATCTGTTTCTTATATCACCTCTGATCTCTAAACAATGCAGAAAATACAAATGGTTTCTAGGTATTTTTCTCAACATAATACAGTTGGTGGTGAGATATATTATGTGGTGGCTTTTTTTATTTAAGTAATTTTAGGGATGTAACAAGTTAAACTAGTTAGTTTGGACTCTTACACAGACTTATCATTCTAAAAAGACATGTATGTATGTATGTCTGCAAGATCACCTGAGCTTTGTATGTATTGTAAACATATTCACTAAGCTTCTAAATTATAAAATGGCTGATTTAATGACATCACTGTATATTATATCTGTCTTCTACATGATGTGATGTATAGTGTTCCAGTTTTAAATGCATTCTTAACTATGCAGAATAAATGTGTAATGTTTTATTGTAATGAACTGAACATGAAAACATGTTTTATATAATTTTAGGACACTGAGCTCGAGAAAATTACCAGGAGATTTACAGTTGAGCTGGCAAAAAAAGGTTTTATTGGTAAGTCAATCCCACAGTTTGTGCAGTTCTATTTTTACTTTCCACTTTCCCTCAAGAGTGGAGTTTATCCTTTCCAGGTCCAGGAATTGATGTCCCAGCTCCTGACATGAGCACCGGGGAGAGGGAAATGTCCTGGATTGCAGATACTTTTGCCACCACCATGGGTCACTATGTGAGTCACTGTTCAGTCTGTTTCCAAGCAAAGAGTCGGGCAACACACTGAGCACGAAGCAAGAAGAAGAGGAGTGCATTAAGCATATTCAAACATTTTTAAGTTCAAAAAAATGTGTGAGAGTACACAGATGGGCGACCCTTTCTTGTGTAATTATTTGTAGACGTAGTTGTAAGAATTTATTTCAAACATTCTGCAAAAGATAAGAATCTAAATAAGACACAAGCACAACACTGGACACAGGCCCAAACACTCTCTGACCACACACCTCCCTCCCTTTACTTGCTCTGAAGTCCTCACTCCTCCACATACTTCTTCAGCACTTCCTTCTTTAACTACGTTTTAAACTGTAACAGATTTGGACATGTTTTTAATTAATCGGTCAAGTTCCACAGTCACTGCTCGTACAGAGACACATTGATTTTAAAGAAGTTCTACATTTAGACACATACGTTTTGGCTTTCTATTAAACTGTAACGGTGGTGAGCATCTTTGCCATGAAATAGGTTTTGCACAGTTTTCTCAGACCCTGAACATTATCTGAGCAGTTTTAAAGTAAATTAGGTCCTGAAGCTGAAGTTCTTTTCATTCTATAAAGATTTCTTCTATACAACACACAAGAGAAATGTTATTTTTCTGTTTCTCACATACATTTGTATAAATTAAATGTGTCTTAAAGGATATCAATGCCCATGCCTGTGTCACGGGGAAGCCCATAAGCCAGGGAGGAATCCATGGGCGCATTTCTGCCACTGGCCGAGGAGTTTTCCATGGAATTGAGAACTTCATCAATGAAGCAGCCTACATGAGCCAGCTGGGCATCAGTCCAGGGTTTCAGGACAAAACCTTTGTCATCCAGGTAGCTGTATCAAGCTTCAGATAAAAAAAGTCCATATCGTACACTTTTGATATTAACATTTAACACAATTATCCTCTCCTCCTTTCTGTCCAGGGCTTTGGTAACGTGGGCCTCCACACCATGAGGTATCTGCACCGCTTTGGGGCTAAGTGTGTGGGAGTGGGAGAAATTGATGGGAGTATTTGGAATCCGAAAGGCATTGACCCTAAGGAGCTGGAGGACTACAAACTAGTCAGTAGTCATTGATTCATACTGGTAAATATGTCATGAGTTATACCTGATAATGTTTCCCCAGGCCAATGGCACTATTGTGGGTTTTCCAAACTCCACTCCATATGAAGGAAGCATTCTGGAGGCAGATTGTCATATTCTGATTCCAGCAGCAGGGGAGAAGCAGCTGACCAAGAGCAACGCACATAAGATAAAGGCCAAGGTCTGATACACAGATGAGGAGTCTTTTTGATTCGGCTTCGTCATCTATTATTGTTTTTACTTTCAGATCATTGCAGAAGGAGCCAATGGGCCCACCACTCCTGAGGCTGACCGCATATTCCTGGAGAGGAATATCCTTGTCCTCCCTGTAAGTCATTACCAACTTGACGCTGCAAAAGCTCGTCATAAGACTACAAATACAAATCATGAATAAGAAACATACTGAAACATTGCATCTCAGTCTGGGTGCCATGAAATGGTTTGATTATGGTTGCTTCTCAAAAGGTTGTGTATGTTTCATTCAACTGGTGCTGCGCCTAATCTTCTCCAGCCAATTCTTGTACCTGTGAAACTTATTTGAATTTGTATTTGATTTGTATCTAATTTATATTCAAATTTTCAAGTTCTTTGGTTAACACCTACACCTAAAAAGTTTTGGGCATGTGACTGCTAAGCAAAATATCTTTGACTGCACTTTGTCCCTCTTCAGGACATGTACCTGAATGCTGGCGGTGTCACCGTCTCATACTTTGAGTGGCTGAAGAACCTGAATCATGTCAGTTATGGGCGCCTCACCTTTAAATATGAAAGGGACTCCAACTACCACCTGCTCAGTGAGTCTGTTATTGCTAACGCCACGTGCACAGTGGCGCCACCTGCTGACCATGTGTCTTTGTCCAGTGTCTGTACAGGAGAGTTTAGAAAGGAAATTTGGAAAACATGGAGGAGCAATCCCTGTGGTTCCCACATCAGAATTCCAGGCTCGGATTTCAGTGAGTTCATGAGGCATATTTCAAAATGTCTGCGGGTGTAAATGATTGTCTGACCACAGTGACCGATGACCAGTGGGTGGATATTGTGTTGACTGTTTGTGCTGAAAGTGACTTTCCTTGTGTTTCAGGGAGCGTCAGAGAAGGACATTGTTCATTCAGGGCTGGCTTTTACCATGGAGCGCTCTGCTCGGGTATGTTTGAATTGATAGACTCTGGATCATGCAGATATAAAGACAATCGTATCTAAAAGATGCCAACGGTTGAACGTGGGTGAATTGGTCTGGGTCTGATGGAGTAAAGGGGGTCAGGGCGGAGGATGAGCGAGGCTTTATACTTCTGCTATATGGAGCATGTATTCACCCTTCATAGTCATGTTTGAATAACAGTTGACACCACAAAGCTGATGTTTGCAAAACACTGCCACAGTTTAAGAGGCATCTTGACAAATGATCATTATTGTTTTTTGCAGCAAATTATGCGGACCGCCAACAAGCACAACCTGGGCCTGGACCTGCGCACAGCCGCCTATGTCAATGCCATCGAGAAAGTGTTCAAGGTTTACAGTGAGGCTGGTCTGATCTTCACATAGACATTTCACGATGTCTGCTGTATTCTAGGAATGAGCATTTAGATGTCTGTTCCTTTTGACCAGGTGCAATTACATGTTTATTTGTTACAGGAGCAGCAGTGTAGCTCTCAGCTTTAATGTTTTACTACAGGTCTTAAGATCACACTCTCTGTGGAGGTGTGATCATACTTTAGGTCAAACGGGTCTTAATACAGGACATTATATCATTGCATTTATACAAGTTTATGGTAGATGGATAGGATTGACAAAGGGATGTCTTTATAACCACCCAACACTCGGCACGTTGATTATGAAAGGTTTTGTACTCTGTGTCTGAGCATGAATCACCAGCTTTTGTAAATATTACAGCCTCTTTTATATTTCAAGTGTATAAACAAAACCGCCTCCTCAGGTGTAACCGACAAGTGCTACTTTTATGTTGTTTTACCATCAAGCCTTAATGACTCTTCACTCACACAAACATGCCATCAAAATGTTCACTGATGTGCAGACAGCCACTGGGTGTTTACAGCTTCTACAGGCCGTGCCTTAGTTGTATTCATGTTTGATGCAGTCCATTCGGTTGCAATTCATTGTAATGCAATACAACGTGCACTTTATGGAATAAATTAGATTTATATGTTTTTATATTATAGTGTGTGTCCGTTCTGACAACCTTCGCTTTCTTGACCTTAAATGCTTTGTATTGTTTCTCTCTGTTAGCAAAATAAAGTAAATGGTTTGATATCACTACTCGTTCAAGTTTTTACATCTGCACTCGCCATCCACACTGGACAAGTACATGTGTGTGCAGACTGTGGTGCTTGCACTGCGTGGCGTTGGAATTCCCCTCATTCCCTTTCCTTTCACAGGGTGGCAGGGGCAGCGGCCCCGATCGGCTGCTTTCGGGCCCGGGAGCTTCATATGTGGCCAGGTTAAATCACAGTCAAAGGATTAAATGTATCATTAGGCTTTCTTTTGGTTGAAATTGATTAGAAGATGGGTAATAAAACAATAAATATTCCTCTGCCGTCCTGTAAAAAATAAATCTGACTTTCCCCTCCTCTTCCTTGTGGGGTTTTCCGCGGAAGTCTAGCCTTCAAAATAAAAGATGTATGCGTTTAGATGGCCTGTATATCGTCTACAGTGAATGGTGCACGTCCATGTAAATGATGAATAATAATGATGAGCCATGTTTTTTTATGGTTAGTTGAAGGATCTTTTCCAGAACTTATTTAAGTCTTAATTTCTTCCTCAGAGAGAAGTTTTGTTTCCATCGTTAGGGAAGCTGTTTAGTAAGAAGCGTGTGAAAGTGGCAGGAGACAAGGTGTTTTGACAAGTTCCGGATGTGACTGTAGCGTTGATCCAAAGCTGTGGACTCACAACAGCAGCGCAGAGCTCACTGACAGGTAAAGACTCTCTCTCTGTTTAGACTTATGTTTAGACTTTTACTGTTAAGACTTTTAAGGTTGTGTTTGTGCTTTGTTCTTAAAAAAGCAGCTGCTTTCATATTTGAAGGGTATTAAACCTGTCCTTTTGTAAAGCGTCTTTCAGTATCCAAAAAGCGCTGCAGAAGTACCATGTATTATTATTATTAACATTATTATAATTAAACTGCACTACTTTTAAGTTGTGGCTATGTTTACTGGCTCACGTATTTGGTGTGATGTGTTGTTATTAAACTACATTCCGTTGTGACTAGTGAAAAGTTGTAACCCTTGTGTGCAGATGTGTTGAGTTCCGCTGGAGCTTCTTTGATCAAGACAGTGTTGGTGTAATGGCTGGAGCACTGAGGTACTGTCTGTCATTCATGTTATGGTGTTCTGCTCTTTGGGGCATTATTTGTCCCGCTGTGGGGTATAGTTACAGACAGAGGCCTGCTGCTCTCTCTTGGGGACTTTCCATCCGCAGCAGATCTCTCTAATGTTTCAAATCAAGTCCTCTCATTTCTCATCGTTTGCTTCTGGTGAAATTAGTGGGTATGACTGTAGTTCTGATATAAATTGGTAAATTCTGAGCAATTATTGTGTAAGGAGTGATGAACAGTAGATGAAGCCACGCCTCCTTTGAGCTGGAGTTCTGGGGGTTTTCCTTGGCTGTACTTCCAGGAAGTGAGTGAAACTCCACAGATGAGAAGAGTTTCCCCACAGTTATTGTACTTATTATTGTCCTTGTGAGCAGCCCAGAGCAGGTCTGAGGCTCAGAACCTGTGCATGTGACAGTGACACTGTGCTGTGCTTATGTCCTGCAGGATGACAGAGGGGCAGCTCCTCAACATCTACGACAATGATCCTGTAAGTACCTCAATTCACTCAACATGACATCTGTGTTTACATCTAGGATCCACTGCACCTACATCTCATTGCCACTTGTTAAGCTGTTTGAAGACCAGTGTGTGATGGTAAACTGTACTTGAATTCATTTGTCAAAAGCAAAAACTGTGAAAGGGCTGATGCTTGTATGAACCTGACTCACTCAGCCCTTTATTCATACATGAAATGTTTCAAGCTTTCATTGTTTGAATTATATTCCTACATGTTTAATGGCTAGAATGTAAACACTGATTAATGGTGCATTCAACCTGCTGGGGTTAAGCTAGAAATGATACTCTGTGTATTACATATAACTCCTTTATTTTGTATCCGCTTTCATTTAAACAAATTCGAGATACTGTTTGGATGTAATGAAGAGCTAAATTCAACTCACTCTCTTGAAAATTGTAAATATTATTGACATCATGTTCATTATATTTGAAATGAGTCAACTTTAAACTTTTGCTCACAAAAGGTCAAGTATGATTCGTACCTGTTATCTGAGGACACACATACAAGATGTGTATCCGGTTTGAAATGAAAACATACAGGCCCTTTTCCAAATTCAATGTATTCTTTCTAATAAATATTGTTTGTCCTTTAGTTAGGCTAAAATTATCCCATAAATGTCACTTTTATGGACATTCAGGGAGACAGGTTGGTAAAGGAAATAGTTGGGTAGTTCATGATCAGTTTCACCATATTAACATCTGTTTGGAATTTTCTGACCTTAGTATTTTATATGTGATGACACATAACCAGTGTAGACTGAACTCACTGCAGTAAAACCCATAGAATTCATAGAATGACTACTGTAGCTGTACAAGTGAGGGCTGTTCCTACTCTTTCCACATAAAGAGTTTAGTGGACGTTGGTCTGAAATACTCTCCTTATTCTGCAGTTCCATTTTATGACTCCGTATGAATACATTCCTCCAGTGGACATCAAGACGGAGCCCTACATACCTGAGACTGGTAAGCCACTATCTTTATGGTTAACGCGTGAAAACAGCTCTGATATAAGTGAATTAATTGTATTATTAATCTTTATTAAGGACACAATACAATACGGTCCATAGTTAAAAGAAAATATCCAATACACACAGTATATTGCATATAGAAAAATAAATATATACAGGAAAAAAATAAAATTAAAATGAATGTTTGATGTAAACACAAATGATGCCTTGTGGATGAATGTTTATCATAATGACTGTACAATGATAAAGGTCATCTCAGTCATGAGTTTAGTGGAAATGAACAGTACTTTGTGTTTCAGCTCACGGCCCTTACATCCAGATCATAGAAGAACCAAAACAGGTGACAGTGCAACAACATTTAGTCTTCTTTGAGCTGTCCTGCAGTTAGTGTAACCCTTTCTCTGGTTTTTAGCGAGGTTTTCGTTTCCGTTATGAGTGTGAAGGGCCTTCCCATGGTGGGCTCCCAGGGGCCTCCAGTGAAAAGAACAGGAGGACATATCCAACGGTCAAGGTAAATAGTCTAGTTTTCTGTATGTGCACGATAGTTACCATGTTTCCTTTCCTTAACTATGGTCATTCTCACACATTGTGGCAAATATGATTCATTGGTCTTTTTCAATACTCATTTCTCACCCTGAAGGAGAATGTCTAAAATCTCATTCTCTTCACGGCCAATATCACCAATCCGTAATTGTGTTTGCAGATTAGCAACTATGTGGGTCATGCCCGTGTGGAGGTGCAGCTGGTCACTCACTCGGACCCTCCTCGTGTCCACGCGCACAGCCTTGTGGGACGCCACTGCAACGAGAGCGGCACCTGCACACTGGACATCGGGCCCAACGACCTCACAGCCTCGTCAGTAACACACACATCTTTGGGGTACTCTGGGGTACTATTGGGGTACTCTGGGGTACTATGGGGTACTCTGGTATTCTCTGGTGTACTCTGGTATTCTCTGATGTACTCTGGTATTCTCTGATGTACTCTGGTGTACTCTGGTATTCTCTGTTGTACTCTGGTATTCTCTGGTGTACTCTGGTATTCTCTGTTGTACTCTGGTATTCTCTGGTGTA
>JAPMNZ010932263.1:0-29391 GCA_029875035.1 Pomatoschistus microps | reverse complement strand
TGCAGTACCACGGGCGCCCCCTGTGCCCATGGGTGGGACAGCAATAAGCTAGTAATACCCTATCCAGTTATTATTATAGATCCATGGTCTTTGCTCCTAAGCAAAATTTATGTCCACTGCTCAAATGTTTTATATTTATTATCTACTCCGCTGACATAATGTATTATTAATGTGTTCACACAAAAATAGATGTCTAGTTCAGGGACAGGGGCCTGGGACAAACTTAAAGCTTGAGTACCTGATTTACAAACCAAACAAACAAAGTATTTTGAAATCTATCTCACTCCATATCTGGGAGAAAGTCTGGTATCTCAGCTGTCAGTGTCAAACAGTCAGAGCAGGATATTGTTCAAATGTTTTAAAATTCAATGAAGAAAATGTGTTGCAGCTAAATGTGTTTGTGTTTTTTCTTTTTAAACATAGTCCTGTGTGAAAAAAACAATAGTCTACTTTCTATGAAAAACAGTTGGGTTTAGGGCTTATATTCATTTTGGTTCTTCTTTACTTGACTTTACACCTCATGCACGGCCCCACAAAACATTATGTATTCAAGGGCTTGGGACTTTTAATAGATCAAAAAAGTGGGCTAATTTTAGCTACAGTTTCAAACAATGTCTTTACGGGAAAGAAAGTCTCCATTATGCATTAATGAATAAGAGTTTACTTCCAGGCTCGTCGGGCAGAGCACAGGTACGAGCAGACGGAGACCCCCTCCTCCAGGTGCAGACAGGAGAAACCGCCCAGCCCCACCCAGCCCCCGTCCCGCCTGGAGTGGGTGTGTCACCAGAGTGGGACTGAGCGAGTCTTCATCAACCACCGTGAACACTATGTATAAGGCCCAGTGCTGAAGCATGTAGATTAAACAAGGAACACCGGACACAACCCGAAAACTGTTGTTGCATCAGCACCATTCTGCTCCTTATGCTTTGATCATCAGGGAAGCAACAGACACTGCCGTTCTGTATGGACTGCACATATAGATTTATATAGGAAACACTTTGTCTTTACCTCTTTGGACTGCAATGTTTTAGGACTAAAACATGCTACTGTCAATGTCAGCTATAGGAGCTATAGCTTTAGTAAGAACAACAATTCTTTACATTTGGAGTTAGTGAGAAGTGACTTTACAAACTAATTCATAGAACCATGTATATGTTTGTATATAAGCCAGACAGTGACGTAAAGGGACAATACCAATTTGTATATTACCCTGGAGAACTTTGTTTAAGTGCCATATGTAATATTTTTAAGTAAAATTTGTCTTGTAATTGCTTGAGACACCTACTTTCCTCTGCACCTGTCACAAGGACAAAGAAAAAAAGCTTCTCCTAAACAACAGCGTGGAGAGAGCTGAGTCACGACTTGTGGAAAGGAGGGAGAAGTCCTTGAATGTTGCATTAGAACTGACGTGAAAAGGATTTGCACTGATTCTTCCATCTTCACATACTGTCAAAGGCCATTGAAATGATAAAGGATACCCCACCTGTGTTTAGAGCACACTACACCCCAACAAGAGGATGACATCATGTCACTAATGTAACTTAGGGATGATACTCATGAGGATGCAACCAGACTAGAGGACTCAGTTTGTGTAGGAGGATATTTGACAAGAGTGACACACTGTGGCCGCAGAGGGGTGCTACATATGCAGGAGATATGTTTAGTTTATCCTATTTTAACCAAGAGACGATGCGTGGATAGATTTCTAAAGCGACGTAATAAATCAAACATTACTAATAGGGTGTTTGTGTTTTAATTGGGGAATATTACAGCAAATTATCACAGTATAAAACAATAAATACCCCAAATATTAGGTAAACATAAACATTGAGTTGTCCAGTTGTGGCTATCAAATTGTTCTTTTAACCAAAAAACAACGCATAAAATGTATAATATCACATAACGAAGCCTTACAACACAGTTGTGGCCGGTTGCTCTACAGGTAAGTCTACTTTAAAAGCACATACATTCACAACATTACATAAACAATTGTTCTTTAAGACATTGTAGTTTGCAGCTGCGTTTAATCACTGATAATGACCATGGTATTAGTGGAACACAAACATGCTAACAGCTACAGCTAGCTTTGCCTTGAACTTTGCAAAAACATTGACACGTGTTTATTTAAATTATAGATATGTCTATGATGTATTGTCTAAATGTGCTATAATGACTTTTAACTATGGGCAATAAGAAACACTTTCGGTGCGTTTTCAGCTCTGTTTACTGATTAAACAAACTGTGATGATGTGAAAAAGCCAACAGTTTTCCGTGGATACATTCCCCTCTCTCTGAACTGAATGCAGCTTTGTTTCTGCTGTCAGGATCAATTAAATCTTGCTCCCATAAACAAACATGGAGGAGGTGAATACATGGGAATGAGCTGCCCTCCAGCGGCCTCACACCAGATGACCCTTAACATCAGAACCGCTTCCCTGCATTTCACAGTTATTTGGACTTGGCTTTCTGTTTGGCGGCAGGTGCAGCGACTGCAGCGGCTGCTGGTGCTGCTGGTGCTGGTTCTGAGGATGACGATGGTCTCACTGACTCGTACAGGCTGGAGAAGCTGCAGAAACATGTGAGCAGAGTATTATGTGGTGATAATAAGCCGTCACAGGTCTAGTGCATTATTCATTCTATACTCAGTGGTGATAAGCTACAACAGTGACCACAGCTGCCCTGGGGCCCCTTTGACCACAATCAATCAATGATGCACACACACCAGATTCCTACTATAGACAACATGGGTGAAGTGTTTTGCCTAAGAACACATAAACAGTCTAACACCAGGGCTGCTCAGCACAATTTACCCAAAGGTTTGAAGAGACCCATGGTTTAGGGCACTTTGTGTTCCATTTGAGTTTCAGGAGAATAATCTTTTTGACAACGTAGGTGATAAGTCTAAACCAACATTACTCACACCAACCTCTACTGAACCTATATCATACCAGGTCTCTTCCAGAACCAATCAGATTAACATCCTTACTCAGAATTAAAAATTGACAGTTGAGTAATTGAGTAATTGACAGTAGCTAAGCTGAGCTCCAGCTGTATTGTGACCCCTGCTATTCTCAGCGGTCTCCCATCTAAGAACTTGCCAGGTCCTGCACTGCTTACCATCTGATTAGGTTTGATAATCATGCATGTCTCATGTGTAAGTGTACTGTAGATGGACTTACAGGTTCTTGATTTTCTTTATCAACGCTCTTACTGCTCTCATGATTCTCCTTATCCGTACCTTAAAATAATTTCACAAATATCAGAAAGCTGCATTATAATTGAGAACAATATTTTTTTAATAGTATTTCATACATACCTGCTGCTTTTTATACAATATAGGGAAAGAGAACATGGCAATTACAACTGCAAAAACAAACATAATATGTTAGCTACAATATTTGATGTTACATTTTTCTGTCTTAGAGATGTGCTATTGTTGACATTTGGGAGATGCTAATGGTTCTCACCGGTGATGACGAGAGTGAGTCCAGTGGTCATCACACCAACGTGTGTCAACAAGTACAGGAGCACTGCAAACTGTGAAGAGAAAGTCTGGTCACACTCGGCTACTGAGCATCAGGGCTTTACTTATATCATGTTTTATGTAAATACTGGTTCTTTGAAGGTTTTACATTCTGTTGCCCTCACAGGTATTATGGAATATGTACTATCTATTTGTGTTATTTGGAAAAAAAAATCCTCAGCATGACAAATCATCAGCCAAAGTGCTGCACAAAACATAATGTCAAGCTATTGAATCAACCCTAATTTATCTAGTTAAATCAAATATTGAGCCATGTCAACAACAATGTGAGATGTAAACATTAAGGGGTAAAAACACATTTCTGACAGATCTTTTTGACACTACAGACCTTGATGGAGTCGACTACGCTCTCGATGAAGAGCAGTCGTTTGATTTCAGTCATTGCAAAAGCGACCAACAGAACCGCTTCCTCCACCAGCGCCACAGTCTCTTTATCTGTCATTGTGTTGTCATAGTCCAGGTACGACCTGCACAACCACAGAAGCAGTGCACATCATTTAGACCACAACATTGCCTGATCTTTCTGTGCTCAGAGCAGTTTTCTGTCTGAAAAAGCCTGACGTGACAGAGGCCAAACATACATTAGTTTTGAGTGTGAGAAAATAATAATTGGATGATGGATTTTATTAAAGGTTGGTTTGAAAGTTAGTTGCCCCGGCCTTTTGTCACTTTTCTGCCTCAAAAACTAATCTAAAGATGTGACAGAGAGCAATTTTTTTGAAAAAGACGGCATAGAATATAATATAATATGCATTGATGATAAATAGAAACATAATAATACAGTGATCAAACACGATGCGTGAGCTGCAGACTCACTGGAAAGGATGCAGTCCTGGGTTCCAGCGCATCAGCTCCAGCAGTTTGTAGTAGAGGCGTAATGTGAAGGTCACACACAGGACGCCCAGACACACATGGGACAGGACCGTGATGGCACTCAGCTGAAACATACTTGCGAGGGCCACCACCATCCCCGTAAACACTATCCCCGTCTTACGAACCCTTTTCCAATAGACCAGATCCATCACTGACAAGAAACGAAACAGAACATCACCAGATATTCTCAAAAACAATCTTGGTGCATGTTAGAAAATGTAATGATACGGCTGTCAGAAAAAAACCTGTCAGAAATGCAGAACCCAAAATAATCTTTTTACTGACCAGAATGCTGGACAAAAATAGCGTATCTGTTGAAGACATTCTTCTAAATTGTATGAATAGAAAAATAGCAATAAACTTCACAACTTTAACTTTAATCTCATTGTGAACAACGTGCAAACAAAGAGTTTTCATTCTCATTATGTGATGGTGGGGATTACATTACTCTTGTCAATCACATTCAGTTACACAAATTAAAATAACAGAAGTTGATAATCAATCAGTGCTTAAATCTCATTTAGCTGTGTTGTTTTGTCCATCTGTTGTCACATGAAAGACAAGCTGGACTTGAGTGGCACCTGTGCCCAAATAAATCCTGGTCTCTGCACTTGACACTGACAGCTCACATTCCACCTGACTCTCATTCTCATTTATTCAAACATTCATCTGGATTTTCTTACATTTAGAAGCCATTTCTGCCGTGTTCCTGCCTGGTCTTCTCTCCTCTTTGCTGGCTTCTAGTGCAGGCTTTTTTTGGCTTTCCCAGCCTGTCAGCAATATAAGGCTGGGCTGGCCTAATTTTATCCCGTATTGGATACCCCCTGTTTGGATTCACATACACACTCAAAGAGGAACCTGAGCCTAAAGCCTGTACATGTCCCCCTGCGCTCAGTCTCTTGTGGGTCCTCCGTCAGTGAGCAGTCCTGCCACCTCAGGGCGCCACATGCGGGACACTTCACAGCAGCCATTTCATGTTCCCTTCATGTTATTTCATGGTCTCTGTGCCACCATGGGGCTGGCTCTTATTATAGATATTTGTTTTGAATATGTTTCTATCCAAGTCTAGAAATAATTTCATTTAGCGGGTGCTGTGGATATTTAAATAAAATAAAGAAACTCTTTTATAGTAGGGATTATTTATGAGTCATAAATGTATTGATATATTTTTGTCATTTAATATGTGCATTGTTCTATAAAAGTACTATAAAAACTAAGTTGTTAGGATTACTATGATTATTATGTGTAACTAACAATAATAATGATGATATTTTATTTCATCATTTGTTTTTTTTTAAAAGGCTGTGCACAGGAGCATCTTTCTCTTTACTCCATCTGGTGGTGTAAAAAAACCAGCCTTCTCAAAACAATATACTGTACTGTCTATGCAGTAAAGTGTATGAAATAATCCTATAATAAGATAAACACAAACAAAACACACATATTTGGGATAATTATGTTTTAATGTAGTACATTATTTAAATAATGTAATAATGCGTACTAATTCATATTTTAAACATACTTAATAAAGCATATATTATACATTATTATATATTATCATCATTATTATATAAGTTTAAAATATTAATTCATATGAATATGAATTAGACCAGGCAGTTTGTTTGGTACAGTCCATTAACTTTACTCTTCTTCTTTTTCAGATTATCCAGACTGAGGGGAATCACTGAAACCAAGATGTGGTTGTAGCAGAAGACAAGATTCGGTACTTGATACTAGTAAATCTGTTTGGAGGTTAAGCTAAATATAGTGGAGATAAAGCTAAATTCTTACACACAAAATCAAATAGCATATTAAATGTGCCTTTATTTTTGATGGTGCTTTGCCAGATTGATGCTTTGTACCTTGTTTTAGCAAAGCATGTCTGTTCCCACTTGCAGAGAGTCCTTGGTTGTTGGTAAATAGCCATAATCCAGGGCAGTCCATAATCCAACCGATCAAAGAGTAAGATTAACAGGGTGGGAGGGGGTGACTGCAGATAGGAGGATGCTGAGGCGAGTGAGCTCAGACAGGGATAAACCAGGCCCTGATTGGTGGACGTAAATAGCCAGCCAATCACAAAGCTGACAAGGAAAATAACAAGGCAAAAACAGAGAGCTGAAGAAAGAGGGGAGAACTATGAAAAAGCGAGGGAGAAGGTTAAATCGCAAAAGCAAAGAGAGGATAGAGAATGATCAGTGCCAGTTCTGAAGTCTCCAGAAGGACAAAGGAGAGGGGGATGAGCCGTCAACACAGAGCAGCAGCATCCGCTTAGACGGCCATGCTCTGAGCCCAGAGCACGGCTACGCACTTAGGCCTCCTTCACACTAGCAACCACCACAACCTGCTTTCACCACAGCAATGAGGACCTCCAGGAAGGGCAGTGTGGAGATGCCTGCGTTTGTGCGCCAGCTGGTCAAGGAGACAGAGAAGAGGATGAGCTCGTTTTTCAAAGGTGGCCGAGGAGGAGCATCTGATGGGGAGCATCCAGCAGAAGGAGAGAGGGAGGAGGTGATACCCAGCCCGTATCTTGACAGGCCTGTGCTGGACAAACTGACAGAAGAGGGCTGTACACGCTGGGGGCTCACCTATGCCCTGGGGAGCATGCAGGGCTGGAGAGCTAACATGGAGGACTTCCACAACTGTGTGCCCCAACTGGGAGGGGAGCTGACCGACTGGAGTTTCTTTGCTGTGTTTGATGGCCATGCAGGCAATACTGTGGCACAATATTGCTCCCAGCACCTTTTGGGAAACCTGCTGAGCACAGGTAATTAAAAAGTTATGTAACAGAATATGTAGATGATATAGACCGTGGTGACAACAAGTGTTATATAAACAAATCATTATGTGTGTATTGATGTTTGCTCCAGAGAGCCATTATCTTTGTCGCTCTGTACCCCAATGTTTAAAATCACTCTTTAAAATGTGTTTTGCTACAGGGGGAATGGGACCAGAGGACGACCCTGAAAAAGTGAAAGACTCAATCATTGAAGGGTTTCTCCAAACAGACAAGCATCTTCAGACAGTGGCCCGCAGAGAGGGATGGGAGAGGGGGGGCACAACTGCAGTGGCCGCACTCATCTCGCCATACTACATCTACTTTGCCAACTGTGGTGACTCCAGGGCCATGATCTGCAGGTCAGGCCAGGTTTGTTTCTCGACCTGTGACCACAAACCGTACTGTCCTCTGGAGAAGGAGCGCATCGAGAGCGCGGGGGGGTCCGTGTGTCTCCAGAGGATCAACGGCTCCCTGGCTGTGTCCCGCGCTCTGGGGGACTTCAGCTACAAAGGGGCTGAGAACAGGACTCCATGTGAGCAAATGGTGTCTCCTGAACCTGAGGTCTTTGTGCTGGAGCGTTCCCCGGCCGATGAGTTCCTGGTTCTGGCCTGTGACGGAGTGTGGGACACGATCACCAACGAGGAGCTGTGCGCCTTCATCCACAACCGCCTCCAAGTCTGCACTGACTTGAGGGACGTCTGCTCTCAAGTCATTGACCTCTGTCTGTATAAGGTCAGTGCACTCAAATCACCAGGTTTCAGCTGATTAGGGAGTTACATCATTAGAAATGCACTGCGGTAGCTGTGACATAATCATATCCAACGCTCGAACAAACAGAAGGTGTGAACAATCTCATTATAGGGATGGTGGTGGGTGGTTTGTTTTATTGAACGCCACTGCAGCCTACTTAACAAAAAGACAAACCATTAAAGCGATTATCTGTTGTTTGAAGAAACACATATTCCAGGAGAATATTAAAGCTGGAGTACCTAACTTTCTAACCAAAAAAAGAGAGGAAAGATTAAATAACATTTATCTAACTAGTTACTTTAGATCATTTTCTTAAACGTAAAAGTGAAAAAATAGTGCACTGCTCTTACTCAGCCAATCAGCTCTCAGCCCACCATGCTCTTTTCCTATATTCTAAGATCAACATGTTTTCTAATAGGATGAAGAAAACATTTGACTTTTACAAGACTCCTGTAGTTGGGACAAATAAAATTTAATGCTTAAAGAATACAGATACTTCTTCAATTTGGCTGAACAGATTAATTTCAATCTTTTGCTCAAGTCTCCTTGCAGGCTGTTTCTTTCACAGCAGGCGTAAATAACACTCCCCTCTATTTTCTTGTAATTAAAATACAACACAGACCGTCTGCCGAAAATAGACCTGAGTGTGATAACGAGGAGGGCAATTCTCAGTTCATGTGAGGACTCTTTTCTTCCACTTTTACAGTAAAAGTGTGAGACTTGGGATAATCTTGAGAACATGTGCTTTGTGGCCCAGCAAAAACGATCAGGTCATCTTTGGTCCACCTTATATAAATAATGTTTATGGTCAGAGCACAGTACACTCCTATCGCCGCAGGTCAGAGAGGGTCCGCAGCTGTATTCAGGCTGGTTGTCATGTCCATCATGTCACTGAGTTATGTAATGTGAACTTCAGTGTACACACAATCACCTCAAGACATCAGCATCTTCCTTCGTTTACATTTTCCGCTCAACTGCTTGGCTGTAATGTGCTGATGTTCCTGTCTCGGCACATTTACTGGAGTTTTCTACCACAGCTCCTCCTGACATAAGTTATTTTCTGTCTAATGAGATTGGCTGATGGCACGTTTTGCTTCACAGGGCAGTTTGGACAACATCAGCATCATTGTGTTGTGTTTCCCTGGCGCCCCCCAGCTGTCGGCTGAGGCATTGCACCAGGAGGCTGAGCTGGAGGATCTGCTGGAGTCTAAAGTGGCAGGTTTGTCCTACGCTTTTCTTCTTTTCATTCCCAATATTAAACTGCTTTTCACCCTAAAGTGTGGGAAAACCTCACTGTACAAATCCACTAAGCTGTACAAAAGCTTTTCTCTCTCAAATCCAACCAGGACAGCGGAAAGACAAGCTAATTGGGAATGTCAGTGGCCGGAGTAAAACTGTGGAATCAGCTCGAGTATGATGTACTCTGCAAACATCCGCATGTTTAAGAATAAATTCAAAGCAGAAACAATGAAACCATATGAAATTAATGATTACAAATAGGGAGATAATAAATTCATAAATAAAGGATAAACATTTTAAATAAGATAAGATAAACCTTTATTTGTCTCACAGTGGAGAAATTTCATTGTCAACGTTGCGCACATTACAGCAGAGAAAGAAGGAAATAAACTAAATTTGTTCATGATTAAGAAAGGGGGAGGCAACATGAGATTTTTTTTGTCTTTCACAAATATGTATAATCTATGAAACCTTTCACAGTTAAAGCTTGGGAACTTAACATTTGAAGCACACAAAGTTGACATAAAATCAATCCAACTCGTTTCTCGCTCTCTAAACAGTTTGGTTTTATCACTAGTTTTCATTCATGTGTTTTTGGCAGTTATTTTTAGACCACCTTCACTCAGTCAATCAGCTTTCAGTCCAAAACATCAAATGGGTCTCTTTCCTACAAGTTTCAAAAAGATACATTTTTTTCCAATAATCTGATTTGTTCACAACATTCTACTTTATAAGATTATGTCTGTATTGCGTTATTTTATGAACAAAAAATGTAGATACCCCCAGCGTTATTATACCTATAAACAAAAGGTAATGTTTGAATGCAGTTTTGATTGTGACTTTCTTTGTTGATTCTGTTTTTACAGAGATTTACGAAGAGTTGTGTTCCACCGGAGAGGATCCCGATCTCCTCTCTGTTCTCACAGTCTTGGCCTCCAGTGTCATCCCTGGTTTACCCCCAGGAGGCGGCATTCAGAGCAAGTAAGAGACGTCCCAACAATAAACATCTCTGTACATTTATTTTTTAATTAACACAATTCTTCTGGTTTGTAGGAGGAACTGCATAATCTCTGCATACTATCAGCAAAAAGAGCTACACAAGCCAACTGCCCCAAATGTGAGTGCACTGTGCAATATGAAAAAAGTCGTCGGTAATTACCAATATTTTTCTTGTTTTCAGTGATTGTGAAGTTCCTAAATGGATTTGGGGAAACCAGAAAGTGGCTGTATCTCGTGTGAATATAAAACATTAGTGCAAAAGAGATAGATGTTTGTTTACACTATGTTGACAAGCCGCACCTTGTCAGGACAAATGCAAGAATGGAAAGAAAGCTTAAATACTATTTATATTTGTACGTTTTGTAATTCTCTCAGTGACACATCCTGCCTCAGTCATAATGGGCTGTGAAACTCCAAATAACAACTGTGACGAACGTATTTCAGGTAAACAGGAGCAGCACACAGAAAGTGAATAAAAAGTCAAAACATTTATTTATATTCAACTTTAATTCACCAGGAAAATGTTGTGCTCTAGTTTGTAACGTAAAGTGCTTTTGCGGATAGCAAATAAATAGGAATGTACATTTGAAGCTAGGTTACGGGTTAAGATATAAGCTTAAAATATAGATTTGCACATTGTGATAACATAAAACAGCTGCGGGGGACCTAACTTTTGTTTCCCATAAATAATACATTGTTTGTCCCACAGAAAAACCGGTTATCTTTTACAGACTTGTAAGAAAGAGCCTTGAGAGTCACTATTTGATGCTTTGGGTTGAGAGCTGATTGGCCAAGTCTGGGTAGTCCTCTCTTTTTCACTTTTCTGTCTAAAATGTTGATCTAAAAATGTGACAGAGGCCAAAAAATCCACACATGTAACAAGTGATAGAACCCAAATGTTCTAAAACAACTCAATTGATAGAATAGTTAGATTGGTATTATCCATTTTCTTCCTCTTAATCCATTTCTGGGTCTGGGTCGGGATCGTGGTATTGAGAGCTGCCACCCAATTCTCAGATTGGTTTCATTATATAGTTCATTTCTTATTTAAAATTTGGGTACCCCAGCTTTAATGTTCACAAGTTTTGCTCTGAATTCATAAAGTATTACAAATATCTGCTGCATGTTGTGGATATTTTTGGTTGAGTAAGACGTCGAGTGCTCCTTTCATTCCTACCGTTGCAACCGTGACATTTCCCCACTGTGGGACAAATACAGGTTCCTTATCATAAAGTTAATACAGTATATGAACAAATAGACATACATAAGTAAATGTGTTTATTTTTTCTATTTATTTGCACGTAAAAAAATGTAAGATTTATTTTTTCAATTGAAATTGTTGATAACGTATTTCCTGTGTTGCCTTATTATATTCTATGAGCTGTTATTTTCTGTGTAGAGATATGAAAAGGCATCATGATTGCTTTTTTCTCAATAAAGTTTTACCTTTCATTAGTTCAATCATTTACTGCCACATTTGTGAATTGTTGATATTTGCATTCTTATATAATCTTATACTATTATCCCAACACTCAACTCATAGGCTTTATGCAAATCGTTCTCATCAGAAGGATTATGAGGGATTTACTTGCATAGAAAAGCATCTCCTTCGCCCCGGCTTGAGTTTAAGTTTGTGATGAGTAGAGTGATCCTACATCTCTGTGTACTGCTCTTACTGACATAAGGACGTCCTTCAGCGGTCCAGATTGATTAGATGTGTCCACTTAAAACCCTGTGCCATGCTCTCTTTCATGATTACTATGAATTTCAATGACAAACAATGAAAGAAAAAGCAAAAAGAAATGTTTTCTGTCTCCCAATACTCACAGGTTATGTTGGCTCTTCCACCACTGACTTAGCGATCAAGTTGTATAAACCAGTGCAGTTGCTAACATCGGCCACGTGTGACCAAAATATATATTCAAGAATGCACTTAAATCAGTGGCTCTCTTCAAATGCCCTTTAGAACGTCTTTGTATGATTGCATTTGTATGAGCCAATCACTTCATGACATCAGACATCTCTTCTCTGTCCTCGTACTGTTCTCTGCCCATGAAACAAATGCTTAAACACCAATTCTACTTAAAATGCATAGTTTCCAAGAAACCTTTTCAAAATGTAGTGTGTAAATGAAAATTACATCTTATTTGATATACAAAAGTTATTTTGGCATTTAAATGAGTCTGTACAACATCAGTTCCACACTGCTACCTGTCCACACTGGTCTCCTGCAGACGGTTGTTCATGATGCCCAGAGCTCCTACTCCCCCGGAGAAGCCGTTCTGGTGCACGTAGCTTGGTCTCGGCCCCTGGTGAGCAGTTTCACACAGCTGCTTCTGGAGCAGGGCCAGAGACACTTTATTGGACACCATGAACTCATTGACGGAGATCATCTCTCCAGACATACGTCTGCCCAGATGCACGGCAGCGTCTATGGCTCCATCAGCCTCACTCTCAAACACCGTGTCCACAGAGCCGTCTCTGCAGCGGCGCCTCCCTGGCGGGCGGAGAGAGGACGCTGGGTGAACAGTGTTGCACCTGAAGCGTTTTTGGATCAGACGTTGGGGAAGGCGAGTACGATGCCGGGACTTTTTATAAAGGCAGGGGCAACAGAATCTCCAGCAGCTCGTGGCACAGTGGGAGCAGATCTGCAGAGAACCTGAGCACAGTTTACTGAGGATCCAGTTCAAAGTTTGTTTAATGATGATGGATATAACATTAAAAAGTGAATATATGCAGCACACTCCCATGAGGATAAACAGACAGTTCCCAAAGCTGTACACGGCTTGAGACTCATACTGCTGCCTCTGACTGCTCACCAGGTCACCAAAGCCAATGGTGCTGAACGCCACAAAACAGAAGTAAAGCGAGTCTATGTAACTCCAGTTCTCCATGGAGCTGTACAGTGTGGAAGCACTGCAGGCAATCACAACTGAAGCCAACCCAAGGATCAGCATCACATAATACACAGAGGGCTTCCAGCCCTCCAGACTGTCCTCCTCCTCCTGCTCTTCTCGACTCGTCTCCACTCCGGCACATCGCAGCCGGCGCTCATGGCACCAGCGCATGATGTAGGCCAACATGGTGATGATGCGCTCCAGGAACAGGTTAAAGAACAGGATGGTGGAAGCACAGCCGATCAGACCATAAAAGATCAGGAAGATTTTACCAGCAATGGTTGTCGGTGTTGTCATGCCAAAGCCTAAAACATAAAAATGTATATTTTTTCATGAAGGATTGGGATGTTTTACATGAATCTGTAATATAATTAAATAAATATGTCAGGTAACAGCAGAAACGACGGTTATTGCAGACAATCCAAAACAACAACAAAATCACAATATGAAATTAAGCAAAAGTTCAAATGTTTTTTATCAATATGAGTTTTCATAGTAGACTTGACTTCAGCACTAAATTATATTAAGCTTTGCTAAGAATGAGCTAAACTCAGTACACCTTACAAATGCAGACTCACCAATAGTGGAGACCACAGTTCCCACAAAGTAGAGCGCTCCAGAGAAGTCCCAGCGTGGCCGGAGCGTGTCCACTCGGATGCCCGCTCCATTGGCCACTTCGTACTGTCTCAGCAGAGTATGCAGAGCCCCCAGGTTCACCCGGTGTCTCTGGGTGAAGTTATCCACCTGTTGTTTCCAGCGTCTACGAGCCACAAGCTCAAAGGGGTGTTCAAGAGCAGAGAAGATGGCAGCGCCGCACAGTAAGTAGAGCAGGATGAGTGCAGCCAGAAGGCAGAAGCGTGCGTTGTCTTCATTCATAGGAGCCCGCAGGCAGCCGCAGCAGCTCCGTGCTTTCCTCTGAGCCATGAGCACAGACAGCAGGCGCCACCTCCACTTCTCACCCACTCAGAGCTCCATGCACCAGAGTCAAGATGACCAAATCAGAAGGCTGAAATTACGGTTAACACAAATTAAACAAAATTGATTATTACAAAAAGTATCCCATTCACCTAAAAAAGAGACTTGCTAAAAATGAGTGATAAAGTCCAATAACTCCGGTGATGATAATATTAGGAAACATACCTGGAGCTGCAGTGTGCTGCTGGACTGGACGTGCTGAACAGTGGCAGGAGTTTTTTGGTCCAAACTGAGATGCAGTGATGACATCACCAAGTGCCCACCCCCTTGTGCCCTTAGCACAACTTCATCAGAACTAAAAAAGCTATAATTTCTATTTGAGTTCATTTTTTAACAACACTTAATAATTTATTTATGGTCAAAAATCTTGTTACTTTGCATTTAGTTTATTGATAACAAAATAAAATAAAAATGACTAGATCAAACATCGGGCACATTGTATTGCATATTTTCATCATATTTGGGAGATGCCATTTTTATGTCTTGTATCAAACTGTTCAGAAGATCAAGCTGCAGTAGAGGCTCTAAAAAGCTTTTTTGTTTTTCCTGTGGAGGTGGGGGAGGAGAATATTGTGGGTTTCCCTGTCTGTACATGCCTTTAATCTTGACTGCTGCCATTGTTGGGGGTGAAGGACCCTGGTGCCCACCGCTCCAGGTGTGGAAGACAGACCATACATCTGTTTTAAGTGTCTCTGATCTGCTCTCCAACACTAAAGCCTATTTTAAGATCAGTCATGCTTAGTGACGTGTGTTCCTTCATACACAGTTAGCAAGAAATGAGTATTTTCAGTGGGAAACAAAATAAACTGTTAACTCTGATATTCAAACTGTTTTGGCACCATTTAATTTCATCATGTATAAATTGTGCTTTGAAGTGTTTACAAAATCAACACGGTTTTGGTAAAATATCACAGGAATGCATATGTTCACTGATCGAGCGACGTTTACATGATTCAGTTGAGATGTTGTGATGACCCTGTTACCGCCTCACTTTGGGTCAAGTGTTGAAGCTGTGGAGCATATTGTTCAGGATGTCGATGAGGTTGTCCAGGCCCCAAAGGTATCCATCTTCTCGATTTCCCTCCACCCAGGGAGATCTGTGGTCCACGCTGAAGTGTGGCGGGAGGGCCACCGTTTTTGCAAAGTCAATCATCCAAACTCCTGTTTTTCCAGAGCTTTCGTGTAAAAACAGTAAGGAGCTGCCGACGACCTGCAGAGAAACAGTAACATGAAATTGGAGAGAGTTGAGCTTGTGTCAATATCTGCTTTCCTATTAAAGAAATCCTTTGTGGGAAACTGAAGATGTAACATTTCAGGGGTAAAATATATACAAATTGTTTAAAAATGTCATGTGCAACAGCTCCATCTTATAATCATCATTATTTTGTTTTTTAGGTTTCAGGGACTTAGAGGGAAATATGTAGCATTCCCTTAAACATGCTCTTGAGTATATTCCCTTTGACATTTCATGTTTCAGATTTTGAACCAATTAAAAAAATATCATTATCATTATTTATGTTGCTTTCTACAAACTCAGAAGATCATTTTCAGACCAAAAAAGAAACAATAAATCTTATGTACTGCATGTGTGTGACATTACCAACCTCGTGTGTTTTGAAGAAGTCTGAGGTCTCCAGGACTTGCCGCAGCTGCTTTAACTGTCTCAAGTAACCCCACTATTGAAGAAAGTCTGTGTTAGAATTTGCATAGCATGATTTTATAAATGAGAAAAATAAGAAACACACTCACCACGATTTGCCTTTTAGATTCCATAAAGTCACTCAGGGCTTGCATCACTTGTTCTTTGCTTTTGGTCTTTTTAAAATTTGTTTGACAATCTTCATTTGGTTTCTGCATCAAAATACAATAGCACATTGTCAAGTTTGCATATGTTTACATCAAATTAGTTAGCACAGAAAACAATACAGGATTTGTGTAATTCTACTCATCGAGACAATCATACAATCATACCATCGAATAAAAATCTGAAAAATTATATTAAAAAAATCAGAAATGTACCAACAGTTAATTATCAATTGTATTAACTAGACCAGCGTTGCTCCCTTTTATTTTCCTCCAAACTGTTTTAATTATGGAAAACAAGGCAATGTTTTTAGCTGATGTGAAAAAAATAAGTATCGCTGTTATAATTTAGTGAAATTAACCGGTCATGAAGTTGTGTGAAAGAGGTTGCACATAAGGCAGCTGAGGGTGTTGTTCTTGGTGCAGTAAATAGAGAGGAGAGAGGTAAGAATGTAAATGTAAGGGTGAAGAAGTGTTTGCGGTTGTGCCGACTGTGTTGTATGGTGCGTAAATATGTGGTATGAGAGAAAGTCAAAGAAATAGATTGAATTTATATTTAATGAAATGCTTGAGAAGTACGATAGGCGTGACTTGGATGGATAGAAGGAAGAATGTAACCGTAACAGGGAGAGAACAAGTGTAATGGTGACCTGGCTGGTAGAGCAGGTGCATGTGAGGGAGGCCAAGGTATGGATGGCTTAAAGAGAGCACTGAATGTGAGAGGTATGACAGTGGAAGAAGCTGGAGTTTGCCCGCAAGATAGTGAAGCATGAAGCTGGATAGAACTGGTCAGAAAAAATTACAGCAAGACCCCATTGTAAGACCTGTATGCCCAACACCTCAAGTTTATATAGAAATTGAGTCAGTCGAGACAAAAGACTGAAGTAAAAGTCCACAAGAAAAACAAAAGTCGAGATTTTGTCCCATATTGTAATATTGCATTGACCTCAAAATTGCAGTTATAATTTTACGGGTACCTTAAATCCTTCGATGCGAAAACCAAGTGTGGTGGTGGAGCTCAGGGTCTCCCTCCACTGCATGTATCTGCTTTTCAGGACACCTTCCTGGGCCTGCTCCTCGGCTGTTGGGGCAGCTGGATCCACCGCCACCATCTTCTCAAACATGTCATGGCGGGGCTGGGGGCGCTCACGAGCCAGCTGTAGCTCATTCTCAAGATATGTTCTGAATGGAATCAGGTAAAAAAGTAAAAACATTTCATTTCAGATGAATGTCAGGGATAATACTTTTCAATGAGAAAGAAACACATTCAAAAAGGAATGTTGAACATTTCCAAATGTTTCCCAGAAAATTAGTTTACAATGAAAGAATCATCTTTACTTATTTAGAGAATTGCACAGACCAAGGTCAAATAAAGATCTTTACAATGTGTTGGAGTAACGATATTTTCCATTCACTCCCACTCATATGATGACAAAAGCAAAACGCCGAACACACTGTTGCATCGAAGCCTACCATTCTATCTGTTCACTCAATTCAATCATACTGATTGCACATGTTTTGTTCATGGTAGGGGAAACTGGAGCAAACACGGGGAGAACATGAAAACTCCTCACAGAAAGGCCGTGTCTAGATGTATTATTCTTATGTCTGAAAGTCTGTCCTACTGGTCAACATTGTGTGTTTTTATAATCTCATCATCTAGACACATTTATCAGGAAATAATTTGACCATAGCTAGGAAGATGATGTTGATGATCTTTGCAAGTTTTTGTTATAAACAAAAAGTCTGACGCTTTTTTAACTGATCTCCATCACATTTGGAGCTATTTGGAATGTGGTGATATCACATGATCGCAGAAATCTGAGATGGCAACAAGTTTCCACACTATACCTGCTGCCGATCTTGCAGTCCATAATGTAAGGGGAACTGAAATTGGTCAGTAGATTCTCCATCATGTTGTAATCCTGATTTTCTTTCTGCACAACACCGTAATACGCCGGAACAAACGGCCTTAAATGATCCGCCATAAGTTTCACGTAGCATTGCTGTTCCCCGTCACAGAACTTTTTCAACAGCGTGCCATGGTCTCCAACTTGAAAACTCCCTGTAATAGAAAAGAAGCGCAGCATTCTCAAAATAATGACATAACTATGCAGAATTAAGCAAAAGTAAGGTCCAGACCTTCATGTCCCACCACTTGCTGCCACTGCTGGGGTGTTTTGGGGGTCATGGAGAGCGATGTCTGCTGACGGGGTTTTCATGTGTCTGCAAAGAGGAGACACAGACACTTCAGCCCTGTGTGGAGAGCAGACCTCAGACTTCAGACTCCGTTACTCAACTACCTGCTGTCTCCATGGGAACAACCTAAACTAACTGAGGCGAAGAAGCCCATCAATGACAAACTGGACTCCAGGGCTCGTAAATTAACTATACATTTACAGAAGGGGGGTATTATTCAGAGTGAACTAATGGAACGTTCATAATTTTAAAAATAAATAAAAAAAGGCAAAAAAAAAACTGTCAAAGACACTGAAAAGGTTGTTTTTGTTGTGGGTCTGAAACCTATTTATATATATATTGGGTGCTACCTGCTCAGCTGTTACTGGTGGCACTTATGCTTCACAGTCAAAAAGTCTTCCTCTGGGTGCTCTGATTTCCCCCACTACCCAATACAAGCACCATAGATAAAATCTGCCAGCTATGGTCCTGATCAATAGCATCAGGAGCTGGCATGATATAAAAACAAAATTGTCATTGTATATTAAAGTTTGCTACGTCTTTTATATCAAAATTTAACAGAAAAGCCGTAATAATAACTAGAGAGTGTTCCACTGATAGAAATCAAAACAAATCACTGTTTTTTGAAGTAAACTACAATTACTCATTTGTTTCCCCACATTGAACTGCAATAAGTTATTTTTTAGATGTTCCATGAATGTTAACTATACATTCATGATTGTTGTACATTATCAGTATAAGAAAGTAAAACTTGTGCTTCACTTAAGCAGTCTATGATTTTAACATCTTTTAATCCCTGTAGCTGTCCATCATGGTCTACTCCTGCACTAAAAACAAAACATATAATGTCCTTGTGTACTTGCCAGACTCTTAAGTGTATCTGTATATAAACTGAACGCCGGCTACATTTTCAATTAAATTGTTTTTTCCCCCTAAATATAGGCCGCACTTGAATATAAGCCAGCTGATGAAGCAAAACTAAAGAGACAATAGACGGCTTTTTTAACAGATGAGAATTCTAATGATTTAATGATTTAAGTGCTTTATACCCCTATGACTCATAAAAGCACTCTGGTAAACCCAATTTATTTTGGCAACACAAGTGCTTCCTATCCCGACAAGTACTTGATGAAATCCAACTTGTCCAGTAAAACCCTAACAAAATGAAAAATACACACATTGGACGCATTGCTATATAGGCCGCAGAATTCACCTTGAAAAATGTATTACCTAGGAAGTACAGTACACATTTTATTTAGTAGTGTAGTCAAAAATCAAGTTATTTCAGTTATAATAAGTAAAAGTTATGTTTGTAATTAAGAAAGAAATGTGTGTGTGATTATTATGATGCTATGATCTATATATGTAAAATATGGTCTAGCTCCGACAGGCATGAAAATAAAACAATCGTAAAGTTCCTTTTTTATGCACCAAGAAGCTATTATTATAGATCCATGCCAAGAAGGCATTCACTTTGCTATGGATGTCTAATAGAGCAATGTGAGCCTATTGCCTCTGGAGGGCAGCAAAGACAGCAGCCTAATGTCCGCGGAGGAAGAAACAGCAGCTCCCCCGGTAAAGACGAAGAGGGTTCCCGGGTGTTGAGCCGCTCCCAGACCCGTACTCAGACCCACACAGACCCCGCTCAGACCCCGCTCATACCCGGGCTCGCTGCTGCTGCTCCCCCGCGCCCTCACACTCAGGAGCCATGGTCTGTGGTAGGAGCTAACACTTCCAACATACACCAGCAGCAGCTAAAGGTAAAACATTAACTATTTTATTACATTATTCAAGCTCTCCCAATTGTAGTCCACTTCCTGTCACGTAACTTCTGCTAAAGCCAAAACAAAATAGTCACTTGTCTGACTGTGCAGGATGCTCAAAGCTGCGGATGCTAACGATGCTACAAAGCACAGATGTTAACTGCGATTTCTGACCCAGAAAGAAAATCCTCTTTTTTTTAATGAATGTTATTTTTTCCGCGCTAAATGATTACAGACGGTAGCATTGATACGGGTTAGAAAGTGCAACGAAAAGTGCAAATAGTAGTAATCTGTAACGTCGTAATCGGCCGAACTGGCTGATGTTTTATGGATCAGCGTGGAGAAAGTAAAACACTGATATAGAGAATCAAATGGTCTCTGCGTGGCACCTACCTCTTCAAAACAAATAATGAACGTAAAGATTCGCGTTGAGTTCCATTCATATTATAATAGATCCATGCATTTATCACACGGAGCTGAACTTTTCTGTAAAATGACGGTGACTCCTCAAGACACGAAACTCGCTTCCGCCCCTCTCGGTGTGTTTTTGTCAACACAGATCTCATGAAGTTCGATCTCTACTACACACTGACATGCTTTAAAGCTGAGGCACTTAGCTTTTTCATGAATAATACATTTGTTGTTTGTCTCAACGGAAAGAGTCTTGTAAAGTCTGTGAACAAATCTGACCACATACTGTCTAATATATAATAAATGTCTTATAAGAAACATATTTTTTGACGCTTTGGGCTGAGAGCTGATTGGATGAGGGTGGTCCTCTTTGTCATGTTCTTGTTTAAGAAAGCTGGCCCAAAAGATGCCAAATAGTTTTGAGATTATTGAAGTAGCTTGGATTTCAGGTGTCCCCAGCTTTACACACACAATTGATGTTCATGTGAGGAACGTTGTGTATAACAGATGTATTACTACAGTATTTTGAGTGTTTGTTTGTCCATAGATATTGTGTAATTACAAGGTGTGAGAAAATGGAATAAAATTTACGATTCAATAGTATTGCCATATTTGGGCCACAATTCAATATGATTCTGATTGTGAACATAGTGCGATACAGCCAGTATTGCGATTCGATTCTAAGAAAAATTTGCGAATCATGTCCCTCATATAATTCAAATATACAAAAATGTAATAAAAAAAGACTGCTTAACTGAAATATTATGGTCTGCACTCTGCACATTAACTGAAGTGATGACCAACTTACGAGGATAGTGCAAAAACTTTATCCTTGAACACAGGACCTTATTACAGGACAAGACTTGTTCTCTGGATAGGCGACTTCTCAAATGTATGGGGCGCTCCCAGCACATAACTTATGTTTTTCAAATACAATAGACTAGAGTAACAAAAGCAGATATAATATAACATAAACCTCAGATGTGAATTACCAGAGTTAACACTGAGAAAACACAAGAGAAACAGATTATTTGATTATTTAAACAAATATCGCAAAACTTGCTCTCCTGTATCTTCTTTTTCCCCACCCAGAGTTATTTATATATATATTTATGTGTGTATGCTTACATTAGGTTGTGTAAAAAAAAAAAAAACGTGTAACTGTAAAGACTTTTGTTAAGAGAATAAGAAATTCGCTATGATATAATGAGTGTCAACTACCTGCCTAAATCCTTTCAGTCTGTAATTTTACTGTTTTATTTAATGATGTATTCATGTTGTTTAATGTCTTTACTTATAATGGTAATAGTATTTTTTTCTAGTTTAATTGTTGTTCAAAATTCTATGGATGATTAGAATTTTTATTGAAACTATTACACTTTTTGAATGTGGAATTGACATCAACATGTTTTCATACAGTTCATGAATGCCTCTCATCTCTGCTTGTCATAAAACCCTTGACTTAAGTTACGTTTTCATTAAAAAAGCTGTAGTCTGTAGTCGCCATTATTAATGTGTTAATTTCTGCTCGTCCACAGACTGTAAGTGATGGAGGAGCGAGCCGAGCTGATGAAGGATATTGTGTTTCGAGGTGTGGAGTTTGCCGTCAAGATGGAAGTGGACAATGGCTTATTGATTGTCGAAATTTCAGACTCTACAACAGCCGATCAGTGGAGAGGGGAATTTGATCCAGCCTGTGAGTACAATCTTGAGTATTATAAAAAACATTGTCCAGGCAATGTTGAAATATATCTTTTTTTGTTCCCAGATATTGAAGACCTCACTCGAAAAACTGGCAACTTCAAGCAGTTTCCTATATTCTGTAGCATGTTGGAATCCGCCGTTATGAGGGTACGCAAACGTGGATATTTCAACCTGAAAATACACGATATAAAACTCCCGTGACCCAGTCGAAGAGGAGAAATCTAAATCTGAACTGACTGCACATTGATGTGTTCAGTGAAGCGGCATATTTTCACTGAAGCGAATTCTGAAGCGACATTTTCTAGTTGATTAAAACAAAAGCAAACGAGGGGTGAAACTAGTCATAATTGTGGTTGGAAATCACTGTCGCTTGAATGTTCCATACATTACATAATAGTGACGATTAAGACTTAAAAGGTTCTCATAAGACAAAGTGTGAAGATGCTAAAGCAGGTAATTAAGCAGTACTATCTTTTTTACAGTCTTTGTCTTATACGAAGAACATTAGCCATAAACATAAAGACACATTGAACTTTTTACATTTAATAGCAATGATTGTTGTAAGAAATGTATTTTGTCCATTTTGGTTTCGCATCTGGTTAAAATGTAACTGCGATGCCTGATATTTTCACAGTCAAGTGATTCTGTGACTCTGGACCTGCTGACCTATGCTGATCTGGAGCTGCTGCGTAACAGAAAAGCAGGAACGTCAAGTCGCCCTCGTGCCAATCAGCAGTCCTCCGCTCTGACAGCCAAGAGATACCTCATCCTCATTTACACCGTGGAGTTTGACCGGTTTGTTTTTCACGCCTTTCAAGATTTTCCAGCCCATACACGTCAATGAGAGACGACAGAGCTGCGTGAACTCAGTGAATATTGGGATGAGGCAAATACAGTCTGTTTAGTCTCACACAAAGCTTAGATTAATTGGAATAAGAAAAGCATCAAAGACTAAACTGGTGGTCAGTATTGAGTGTAGAAGGAGTGGTACTAACTGAAGGCTGTCGTTACCTAAAGTGTTTTACCTTATTGCAGAAGTGGCAGATTAGAGGTTTCTCGAACAGGCTCCATGGGCTGGAATCTGGAGCCAAATTGGGGGGTGGCAAATGGCCTAGCAACCAAAGAGCCAATCAGGAATGCCCTTGAACTGTTCCCACTCGCACTACTCGCTGGCTAAGGTTGAAGTCGGGGAAAGAAAGGGACATTGTTATAGCTCATATCTGAATTTAAAGACATTGTCAAAATAATAATGCCAGGATTATAAAGCGAAAACGGTCATAGAGTTAGAGGAGTTTAGGTTCGAATGTTCTCAGTAGGTGCTAAAGCGAGTTGGAGCATAACTTAACATTAGTTAGCATTGTCCATTCCTATACACGTACATGTTCCTATACAAGTCCCTGTCCCACTTATTTACAGTGGGACATCTTACTTTCTTTGCCGTAAAGAAAGTAAGATGTGTCTGGTGCACACTGGGGTAGTCTTGCACAGTTTCTCCAATGTGGTTTTACTGCAAATGGCAAATAAATGAATCTGAATCTGAAGTTTGAACTGTTTTTAAGTCAGGAGTGTCCAAACATTTTAGTAAGAGGATGACCCACACCTCAAAAGGGACATCAGTGCCATAGAATTTTGTGACACAATGGAAAAACAAATGTAAGTATATATACAAATTAATGGAATCAAAAGGTTCTGAGATTTGCAACAAGGTACAACGTTGGGCCGCAATCGGTCCTCTGGCCTTAGTTTGGACATGTTTTGAGACAATTAAGCGATTAAAATCCAAAATGGTTTTATAGCAGTCTGTATTAGATCTGTCAACTTGCTTTGATTTTATTTTTTTAGCATCCATTACCCGTTGCCCCTGCCCTACATTGGAAAACCTGACCCTGCTGCGCTACAAAAAGAGATCAGAGTTCTACGGGCAGAACTGGGTGCGGTCACCTCTCTGGGAATCAACAAATCCGACCAAATGGAAATACAGCAGCTGCGAGAAGAGTATGTCCTTCTACTATTACCAGGCACGAACACTGCTGTTGATTAGTGATACATGTTTGATGCATTGTATTCATATTTTGAAGGTTGTTGCTGATAAAGGAAGAGAAGAATGCCATGACTAAAGTTTTGGAGCGACTTCAGATTGATGGAAGAGCTGTGACCCCAGGAAGAGAGGAGTGGAGAGCCAGAGATGTGGTTCGATCTCTAGAGGAACAACTTATGAAAGAAAGGGCCAAGAATCAGCGCTCTGCAAGTAAAAGGAGCCAGGAACAAAGACTTTTAATAGAACAGGTCAGAATCAAACAAGGCGCTACAAATGTTAAACTTCTTTGCATTGACTGTATTAACTTCCTGGTTGGGAATGATGATGTCACCAAGAAATCAAGCATTATGAAGAACAAAGAGGAAAAGATCCAGTCTAAATATCATATAAATATCCATTTGTCGATCACTCAAGGGACAAGTAATGAAGCAATCAAGCATTATACGGGGCCAAAACTCATCCAATTTACTCAGATTCTTTTTTTAAGGTTAATCTTTCCAGTGTCATTAAAATGCATTTCTTGTATATTGTAGCAAAATTCAAGATCAATAGTTAGTCTATCCCAAACATGAAGACATCCAGAATTCTGCTTCTATAAATGTTTGACATTTTCCCATTTACGATCACAATCAAATACTTTTTTTGGTATAAAACATTTCAATTCAATCTTCAGGACGAAATTTATTGATTCCTTGGTCTGCCTTTGAAATGGATCAACTTGTAAAGAAAATAATTGCAATCTCTTTTCTGTTTTAGTTTGAGGAGCTGCGGGCATCGGAATGTGCCCTCCGCGCTCGTGTCAAGAGTCTCACCAATGAACTGGCGCTGCTGCGGAGAGGGTTAGACAATCTAAGCGTGTACTATATCCTTTCTTTCTCTTTCTCATGCACATACTTTTACTGATCCGAATAAGCCCGTTCCTCTTTTTACTTATCCACTGATGTGTGTTTCTGTAGAAGAGTGACTCCAGTCTCAAACCGCATCGCATCTCGACCCGAAGGGGAAGTCTACCGATCGGTGTCGCGAGAGCGGAGGTCCGGCTACGCGGTGCTTCGGGCGCGGTCGGGGTCCAGGGAACGAATGGAGGAAAGGGTTCATAGATCAGAGGAGCGAGGCAGAAGGTCAGACTCGACGGGACCAAGAGGCCGCGTTCAAAGACCGTCCCCGTCTCCCACCGGTACAAAGACACACGTCATTCACTTGTCGTTCAAAGAGATTTTCAATAAAGACGGTTGATTGTAAATGGATATTGTTGTGAATGTGGTCTTGACGCTAAATTTGAATATAGAGGACAAATACATAGTTTACTACTTTGTTTACTCTCAGATCACAACAAATAATGTGGTGCATTTCTGCCTGAATGAAAAAAAATATTGTCTATGCATTTATCAGCCAGATATCCATTTATTACAAACCGCTCTGCCCGATGGGAATTGACTTAGGCATGAGTATGGGTCTTATATTGCACACATATTTCCATTAAATTGCTTTGACTATATGTCAATGAACTTAATTCATTGGCATATAATGCTTAATGAATTTCATTATAGAAGTCCAGTCACAACGTCACATTTATTCCTTGCTTTGTCAATCTCTTAGCGTCATTCTTGTTTTTGTTATTTGTGTGCACAGGTTCAAGAGGTTCTCGCTTTGATCCAACTGCTTATATTCAGGACAAACAGCGCAGACTAAAAGAAGCTGATAAGTAGGACTATTTTTCACAGAACATCTGCATTATGCTTCAGTGTTCAGGACTTTTAATGTTTATTTCATCCTGTCAGACAAAGGAAAGTGCGGAGGGATCTGCTAACGTCGCCAGTGTTCCAGGAGAGGGGGCGGTCGCGTTCCAGAGAGCCACACCCAGCCATGGTGCGGTCGGGCAGCCGTGGGAGGAGCTTGTCCATCGAGAGGAGACTGAGCCGAAACTCCTCCGAAAGTTCATTAGTCGATATGGAGGAAATGACAAAAGCCTTTTTGAGGTATAATTGGACAAATCAAAGCAATCCATATTCAGATTAAGACCATTTCAAAAGTCTTGATTTTTTCATTCAACAGAGGAAGGAAACCGATGTACAATGGACCTAATGCGGTGAGTTGAAAATGATTGTGTCACCATAGATCAGCCTCCTTTGACTTTGGACACACAATAACCTACCAACCCACCTCGACTGACAACTACGCTAGAACTGACTTGTTTTATGTTGCAGTCGAGAGGCCATTTGACCCGAAAGCCGTTGTGTAGCACACCAACACAACGATTAAGGGACAAAGGTAAGACTATCCTAAATAATCTCATTTGAACACATTTAATTCCATGTGTTGTTTGACAGAGAGTTCTATTGATACCGGAGCAGAGTTGTCTGAGATCGATGCTCGACTGCAGGCCCTACAGGAGTACATGAGAGACCTGGACACTGGACGTTAAGAACTTTGTGAAAACTGTCTGAAAGAACTGCGTATGGCTTCGCTGTGACATTAATAATAGGATAATCACTAAAGAAATGGTGTCATAGTGAAGCTACTGGACCTTTGTCACATTTTAAAGGTTTTATAATTTAGACTTTTATTCCATGTCATACCCATGGCTGCTATTTTTATTAATGTGAACCTGTAACGTCAGATTGAACCATTCTTATGTCCATATTTTGTCCCTGGATCTTGAGACTGTAATTGTTCAACCTTTTACTTCAGTGTTCACAATAAGACACATTCCAGTCAAAAAAAAGGATATAAACAGAAGGAAGGCAAACTAGAACATTCTTGGTGCACTTCAGAGCCCATTTTCAAGATGCACATTACTACTTTGTACACACATGGGTTTTATTGCTCTTGATGGTAAATTTGCCAAATATTGCATGAAGTTGTTTCACTTGGCACATTACTATTTTGTAACTTTTTCTAACCGTTGAATATAATTTATATGAAACCATTTGTCTTTTTTTTCTTATGCATTTGCTTCACTAATAAACTCAATGTTCCTGAAATTCTGATGAATGTGATCACCAAGTGCAGGATGAAGTCAGTCATGAAGCATTGGGCTACACACGGCACTAAAAATGAATGTACATAATAGAAATCTTTATTTGGGGTGTCCAAACCTTTGCATCAGACTTTTTCATCCTGTGACTTGATGATTCAGATAGGTCAAATAGATGTGGGCAGTGACCCCCCTGTAATAGTGATATTAGTATATAGACAAGAAATCCAAAATGTATATTATATACATCAGCATTTTTACCACCAAAACTAATCAAATGTGTAAACCAGTGCATTGGAATGTCAAATTCAGTTTTCAGAATATGACCTAAACTTAAAAGTTAACATTTCAACACAGCTGAGTGAATTTAAATTTACCTCAATTACTTGTAACCAAAATATTTATTGTAAATAGAACATAACCTAATATTTACATATACATATAAGAATATAAGTGTTTCCTCTGTACAGTAAACTTTGAATTCTGACTTTAACGTGATGACATCATAACATATTTTACATCTGAGGATTAAGACACTGTGTTTGCTAAAAGCGTAAGAAAACATTGTTTGACTAGATCGCTCATATTGGGCCATGATAGAGACAAATGTAATTCTCAAGAGTGTCCAGGCAGGTTCACAGCGTGTGCACCACTCTTCCTCCGGACGTTCAGCAGGTCTTGAATGTGAAGTGTGAGCTGCAGAGATGTTCATACTTCAGTAAAACTTCAGGAACTGTTCATGTTAAGAGTGTGAGTGATGTTACACTTACAGCCTGCTGCTGGGCGATGGACTCCCGATAAACAGCACGGCTGCGCTCCAGTGCTTTCTCATCACAGTCTTTCCAATGCTCAGACTTGGTCAGTATCTCCGCCTCGGGAAGGTGTGGGTACTGTTGTCTCTGGAGATTGGACAATAATGTTACAGGCGTTACAGAAAAATGATGAGTACACATCTGTTCAACGTCACTCACAGCATATTTGATGTATTCCTCCAATGTGTGAGCTGACATTTTTTGGAGCCTCATAAAAGCTGCAGATACATTTGTGCGGCTTTTGTTTAGTAGTTCCTGCAAAAATACAATTGTTAAGCGTGTGAGAGGAAAAATGCAAACAATTAAAATTTACCATAAGCTTTTCATTGGTCATGCCCTGCAGCAAATGCTGAATGGTGTTGGTTGGTGCAGGGACAGGTTTGGACTGAAAACAATCGGAAGTATAACGTGTATTTCATGGGTTTTAGGAATAAAAAAATAAAATAAAAAAAGGCGTTTACCTCCGCCTCATACTCTGCCCAGGCCGCTTTTCGCTCTGCCTCACTGAGCTCCTCGTCTTCTTTGTGGTCCAAAAGAGATTCATGTTCATGAAATGAGACAATCTGGTCTTTACAGCTCTGCAATAACTCAGAGAGAACTGCGTCCTGGGAACGACACAGGGATTAAGTAAGTAAATGACAAACACAGGAGAAATGTGTTGCCTACCTTTGGCACTAAAAAGGGCATTTTTTTGCCTCTGGATGAGGTGGGGTCATCCAACACTTCTGGGTTAAATGTATAAAGCTCAGTCAATTCAAAGAGCGTGAAGTGCCTCTCTATCTGCTGCTGATCCACCACTCGATTGGCCAGAGACTGCTTCGTCACTTGACGATCATAGATCTTTTCCTCCATGGTGCCCTAGTGATCAATATAACAACAAGAATGTACAGATTAAATGAATAAATAAGATGTGATGACTTTCTTACCTGAGCCAAAAAGCGATAGACAAAGACAGGCTTTTGTTGTCCAAAGCGGTACACTCTGTAAATGCTCTGAATGTCATATGATGGGTTCCATGAGGCGTCAAAAATGATGACTCGATTTGCTGCCACAAGGTTAATGCCAAGTGAGCCAGCTCTGGTTGAAATGAGGAACAGCCGCCCACTGAAAAGCAAGACAAATATTTACATCCAACTGGCAATAGACCTAATGTTTATCTTGATAATAGTCCAAATACCGTCCGTTGGAACAGTTGTTGAAGTCCTCCGCCCACTTCTTTCTCAAAAGTGCATTTGTAGAACCATCCAGTCGATAGTAGTCAATATTTTTTATCCAACTACCAGCTGTGAAAGACTTAGTATTAAATACCTTTTCAAGGAATGTTTTTTGATTTGTGCAATACCTTTTCCTTGAGTCACTTTGGCACGATGAGCTTCCTTTAGGAAATCTTCAATAAGATCCAAGGAGATCAGAGACTGACTGAACACCAATCTATTCAGAACATATTGTGTAGCATTTTAGTAACTGTTGTGTCAACTATTGTACTATACAACTTACACTTTGTCTTCAAGAACCTCTGCCCTTTTTAATATTTCAAGCAATAATATTATTTTCCCAGAGTGTGTTGGATCCTTGGCATCGCTATCACACACCATGCTCTTGTACCAGTCTTTGGTTGCAGCTGGACAACC
>JAPMNZ010932261.1:0-12923 GCA_029875035.1 Pomatoschistus microps | reverse complement strand
GTCACGGCAAATAAACGATTCAGATTGGTCGGGAACGGATTGATTTTGCGGAAGACGCGAGCAATGACTGGGTGACCAGACTGTTCCCCCGCTGGATAAAAAAATACAGAGGGGAATCATTCTGGTCTCACCAGGCTAGAAGATATTAGCGTCTTTCTACAACCTGTTATCAGCTTAAACAGAGCACTTTGATAATCTTGCACTTGTATTGAAACGGTTTTAGCTGATCAATTTCACAGTGTCAATTGTGTTTCTATTCTTGTACTTTTAATCTTGTTTTAGTTATGTACTTGGCAAATAAATGGCAGATAACAAGAATATGAGAACATACAAACTTACCATTTTATCAATTTATTGAGACCAATTTAAAACTGGTAGAATTCAGGTTTTTTTACCTGTTTTATAATTGTTATACTGTATTATCTATAAATAAATCAGTAACTTGTCTATTGAACTAATTAAGTCTTGAAGTATACTTAAAAAAAACGAATTCATATTTCTGTTATGTAATTAAATCTAGTCTCAGCTTTTAATCCCCTGCATCACTGAGGGTTAGCCAACGGTTATATTATATCTAATAAAAATGTGCCACATTCACCCTCTACAGGCGTTTATCCCTCTCTCAGCTTGGGCCTGGGAGCTTGAGGGTTTTGTGCAGGATCTATTCCTAGCACTGCACATTTCTGGGCCAAGATTGTTAAGGTTGTTCCAGGGATCTGTTGTAACCACCCCTCCAGCCCATTGGGTCACTGCCCTTAGTGCACCGGTCACCACAGGCACTGCTGTCACCTTTACCCTCCAGGCCCTCTCCAGCTCCTCTCTGAGCCCTTGGTATTTCTAGAGCTTTTTATGCTCTTTTTTCCTGATGTTACCATCCATCCATCCACCCATCCATTTTCTTCCGCTTCATCCATTGCCGGGTCGCGGGGGCAGCAGTTCAAGAAGAGTTACCCAGACTTCCCAATCCACACACACTTCCTCCAGCTCGTCTGAGGGGACCCCAAGGTGTTCCCAGGCCAGCTGAGAGACATAGTCCCTCCAGCGTGTCCTGGGTCTTACCAGGTGGGACGTGCCCAGAATACCTCCCCAGGGAGGCGTCCAGGTGGCATTCGGAACAGATACCCGAGCCACATCAACTGGTTCCTCTCAACGTGGAGAAGCAGCGGCTCTACTCCGAGCTCCTCCCAAGTGACTGAGCTCCTCACCCTATCTCAACATATCTCTTATAGAGCGTGGCTATACAGCTACAGCAGCGTGCTTTACCATCAACATGGCCGACTTCTGGTAAGCTGACCTTTGTTTCATAGAGGTCACTTCTAAGACATGAGGTATTTGGCAGTTGCCTCTTTCTCCGTTCTAAGTGGCCATTTTCCTGAGGTATACCGAGATACTTGTAACTGTCCTCAATGTCTGCAATCGTTCCCTCTGGGACTGAGATCCCTTCTGTGTGGACTACCTGGCCTCTCTGTGTCACCATCCTGCTACATTACTCGAGTCTGAATGACATCCCGATGTCATGGCTGTAGTCCCTGTGATGTCTGTCACTGTGCAGCCATGACTATGCCTCTGCAGAGCTCCATTGATGATGGGACAATTAGATGATAATCGTTCAATTTACATTGGTAATTCATCTTACAAAATGAAACTGATACATGATAGACTGATTACACACATAGTGAGATATCAAGCCTTTATTGTTTGTGTTGTGGCAATTTTTAATGGTGTCTTTGCCACTGTAAGCCGCCTGGGCTATGGCTTTAGCTTGACTTGTGTTCTTGAGAAAAAATAAAAAAGATTTGATGGTCAGACTTACAGAATAACGGTGATATGTTGTTTTAATGAGGCACAGGTTTCAGAGCTCCAAATGAACAGTTCAAATTCCACGTACAATGTAGTTTCCACAAAAAAAGGTACACAGTCAAAAAACTGTTGGGCCTCAACCCAGGCCAGTTTCCACACTAACACATTGCCCTCACTAGGTCCCCCTACTGTACATAAAAAGAACTGCATTCTACCTGGCCCCACCCCAACACACACGAAATAAAGCATATTAACTTAAACTTTGCATTTTCTTAATGGGAAATAAAACGGCCTTAACAGTTTGCAATGTTGAAAATGGGCTTTTTCTCCAAACAACACAATATTTTGAAAATGAACTGTAATCATCTACATTATAACAAAAGCCTTGACATATGTCACTTTGTGTGTAGTGAGTCTTTATATTGTTAAACATTATAAACGTGTCTTCTGAGTTTCACCTCCATATAGCAAACAATCCTTAAAATATAGTACACATAGTTTTGGACATATGCACAATATTAATGTTGAGTAATTCTTCCATTTGACTTTAGAGATTATTTAGAAAAATGACAAATGATATGAAATATGTTAATTACTCTTTCAAATGCATCTGTTGTGGAGGAAACCCCTTGAGTGGATAGCAATATAAAAGTGATAGGTGAGATGACCACACTCAGCGCCCACCATCTGCCTCCACTCTCTGAGTTATGATCAGACGTGGACAATATTGATCTGTACCGCTGCAGTTTGACAGCTGACGCTCTTTTCATTTACTCTCACTTCAATCTATATTTGAAACTGATGGATGGTTTAATTTGAGAGTGTACGCAACAATGCTGTTGGGTATTCCTTATTCACAGTTTTGTGTACACTTTGATGGATTTCCTCACATAGGATTTAGTGTTTAATTATGTTGAATTTGTTCTGCTTTAAGATGGCACTTCATCTTAAGATGCTGCTCTAGTATAATAAGCATGCTGTGGTCAAAATTTATGCTTTGCTTATGTTGATCAAGCAGAACATGACACCACTGAGGAAAAATGTTGAGTGATAGTTATATACATTTTTATTTTTGAAAGACGTATCGCAATACTTTTTAATGCAAAAGATAATATATATTACTATAAAATAAATTTACAGCGTGCACATTTTTGATGATGCACTTCTCTTTTCTGTCACTAGATGGAACTACTTACAAGACAAATGCTGCGCTTTCATTTAAAGCCTATCCTATCCACCAGTTGATTGTGTCTCTTAGCTTTTTACAATTTATTGTCGTTACAAATAAAAAAAGATAGACGTTTTCATCATTAAATTATCATTAAATCTGAAATATAAATATGTATGTATATACACGTGTTAACATGTTTAAGAAGTAATAGACAATCTATTATCCCATGTTTTTACCATGTTCAACAATCATTATCACATCATTGGTGTCTTGTCTGTCTTAGCCATATTTGTAGTAGTTGTAAACATAGGGAAAATACTTCTTGGTTTCTGTGCTTTGGTTGCTTAAACGATTCCCCCTTTAGCCATCAAAGTGAATCTTGACACAAGTCAAATAAATTCTTATAGATTATATAGACTAGGAGAAAACTGCAGCCATAACTCCTCACAGCCCAGAGGTTTAAACACGTTATTGCATTAAATCTCATGTTATGGCAGCAGATTCACTGGGCTCAGAATAAGGGGGCATGTCGGTTCAGTTGCTAAGAAACCAGTGTGAGGAAGACAACAGGGGAAGGTGGGTCTTAACATGTTTCATTGTTTAGAATCAACACTGATGCTATTTCCACGTTTTGTGAGGGTCCAGAGGGATGAATATTGGTTCAACTCTCTTCTAAATCTGTTTTTGCTGCAGCAGACATAAAGGCCACACATTGAAGGTTTTGACATTAACGAACATGCATGCAGCTTCCCTCTCATGTCTGAAGCATTACCATCTCAATAAAGCTAAATATAGGCCCCTTCATCTCTCGCCACATCAATTGGTCTGGCTCCAGCGACTGTCTGTCCGGTGTCTCTGTGTCACGCTGAAATCAGGAGCGAGCCGCAGACGTAGAGCGAGACACATTTGAGGGTAAACTGACAGACCTTAAATTGTGAACTTAACCTTTCAGTTATCGGGTAAACACAGCGGTGTGTAGAGATCTAGGGCTGATGTGAACAATTATTTTGATATTTGATTACTTGGCCAATTTTCCTTTTGTTTAATCGATTAGTTGTTTGGATCCCTGTGGATTAGTAAATATGGGATTTTTTTTTTCTGAGCATGACCTAAATAAAGTTCAAGGGATGCCTTTGGAGAACATCCGCATTTCATTTTGCAGTCATGCAGTCTATGCAAGGTAAAAAAAAAAAAACAATAATCAATGACTAAATTAGTTGACAACTCTATCAATATTTGATTCATTGCAATTACTTGATTCACTTGTTGCAGACCTACTACACACCAAATGGATGATATCAAATCCCAAAATAATTCAAAATGGCTGTAATTGCATAAAAAGGCAGAAGAGTAGGTATATTTTCCAAGATAAAAAATTCTTTAAGAAAAATAAAACGAGTTTAGTGATTTAATTTAATCACAGTGGCTTACAAAAGGTATGCATACAACTCTACATTTTGCACATCTGGTATTTTCTTTCTTTTTTTAAAGACCACAACAAAGTAACAAACAACTAACTGTAAAGTGAAAGCAAAATTTATGATTGTGTGTATATTGTGTGTAGGTGACCCAAGGCAATGTTAAGCTTCTGCAGCGTGGCCTTTTTATATTTACACCACAGTGGAGCTGTTTACAAAGGTGTGCAGTAACTTCTGAACAGAAGTTGCTGCACACCTTTAGTATTCACACTGACAGAACACCTGATTTTTTCATTTTAAATTCAATTAAATCTATTTTGTATTGTCCTAAATCACAACAGCAGCTGTCTTGAAGGACTTAACCGAGGTCACCAGTTCCCACCCCCATGCTTCTCTGAGAAATGGTGTTCTTTGGATGCAGTTCCAGACTTGTCCCCTACTTCAGCTAGTACATGACCAGGCCCAGCTGAAGTTTGCTAAAGAGCTTTTATGATTAATTGGATTGGGAGAATTTCCTCTGCTCAGATGAAACCAGAATAGAACTTTTTTGTAAAAAAAATTGTGATTGGGGGAGAAAGAATGCAGAGTTGCATCCAAAGAACACCATATCTACTGTGCAGCATGGGGGTGGAAACCTCATGCTTTGGGGGTGTTTTTTCTGCAAAGGGACGAGGAGGATTGATCAGAAAAGAATGAATGGGGCCATGTATCGTGAGATTTTGAGTGAAAACCTCCTTCCTTCCGCAAGATTGAAGATAAAATGTGTCTGGGTCTTTCAGCCGCACATTGATCCCAAACTGAGATCAAAATGATGGGATGTATAGGCAACGAAGAAGTGGCTTCGTAAGAAGCATTTCAAGGTCCTGGAGTGACCGAGCCAGTCTCTAGATCACTACTTTAGATTCTAGAAGATATCTGCATGAAGGAATGGGCTAAAATACCAGCAAAAGTGTGGGGAGACCTAAGATTTAAGACTTACAGAACATGTTTTGCCTCTGTCATTGCCAACAAAGAGGTTTCCAAAAAGTATAGAAATTTAATTTTGTCTCTCGTAGTTGACGTATACCTATGACTTCAGTTACAGGCATCTCTCATGCTTTGTTATATACCTTTTTAGTTGGAGGACTGGCACAACAGATGGCTGGTTGAATACTTTTTTGCCCCGTGTATAAGAAACAAAAAAAATAACTGTAACATTTTATTTTTACTTACACATTGTTCTGCCACTTTGTGTTGTACTTTGAAATTAAATACTGATTAAAAAAAAACACATAAGTAAGTTCTTTGGATATAAATCATTTTCTAAATCACAGACTGAATAGGAATAGAGAATATAGACTCTAGTTGTGAGAACCATCGCACATGTTTGGTTTGGAGTGACAAAACGGAGAATGTGGTTTAATAAATTACCTTAAACTATGATCTCCACAGACTTGAAGATTTCCTGTTGCTATGGATACCAAGTTAGTGGAAAGACAGCCGGTTTTGTTGAAGATCCACTCAGCTCTGTGACGTTCGCTTCTCACTGAATTTGAATTTAAGTTGATTTGTTTTTCACCCTTTTTTCTCTCATCTACTTCGTCTGCAAAGAACACATAGCACACGTATGTATAATTGTCGATCATAATCATCATAAGTTCCATTAAAGCTTTGTTTGAATGCATCCACAGCTCTGCACTGCTCTTTTATACTTGTCCAGCGAGCCCTTCACGGACCTGTCAGCGCGCCTCCCCTGCCGTGATGAAAATGTGTTGACATGCTTTACTCACAAGCACAACTTCTGTCTTTTACTGCAGCGTGTCGCCTTCATCGTTATTGTCCTGTTTCCATTCACACAGATGTTCACCCATCCTCTGTGTGTCGACTGTCACTGCATGTTCTGTTCTGTGAAGCCGATCTCAAACAAAGACCAGATTAACAATATGTCTGCTTCATTCAACTCAAACATGTTTCGGGTTAGGGTTAGTTTGTTCATTGTATAGCTGAATATTGTCAGATTTTTTGTTTTGTAGATAGGGATAGATGCAATAAGATGTTCTTGCACTTGTACTGAAACTGTTTTAGTCGATCTTTTTCACAGTGACAATTGTTTGCTGTTTTATTTGTTTTATTTCTGTACTTTTAATGTTGTTTTATGTCTGTATTTGTCTGTGCACACTGGGGACTTTTTGCTAATGTATTCCAAAATGTTTTTTTTTGCTGCAAATGGCAAATTAACTGAATATGAATCTGAATATGAAGATCAAGCTTCTGCCTGTTCCATTTCAGACATCATGTGTATTCATCTTCTATTTTCTAAAATGTCTGAATAAATAAAATCTGAATCCGAATGCTTTCATTCAAAAGTGCACACAATTTGTAAGTAAAGGCTTGGTTAAATATTTCGGAAAATTCAAAGAGGAAAAGTGAATGCTGTTGCTGACATATCCATGACTACGATCCAAATTCATAATAAGAGAGAATTGAGGTAAAATAAAGAAACGAAATGACATGTTTATTGTTGGCAATAACCTATTTATCATGATATATTCTGTATTCTTGATTGTACACAGACTGACATCATTATGCTCCCCAGCTATCAGCTATATCTCGTTGAAGATGAAAAAATATACATCCAGATTTGTACATATACAAAATTGAAAGAGAAGCTCAAAGGTCTTGTTTTTCTCGCAGTGAGCGTTTCCCCCGGTCATTCCTCCCTGTTGCTAAGCCTTCATTAACACTGATAACCCCACTCCTCACGCTGCAGCATCCTCCCAAAACACAGGCAGCAAGAGCCATGCACAAACATTTACGCCATGCAGAAAGAGAACAAGCAAAACCAATGCGATTTCATTCTCTCACGCAAGTCGCTTGAGATAATCAGATGATGTTTTTTCTCTCCTGTGAGTCTATTTTAAAACATTTTGTGAGCTGTGTTAATGAGGAAGAAGCACATGGATGATCACAGCCTTCGTCACTGCTTCTTTAGTTAACGAGACGTGTCAAGTGAAATAAACAAGCCTTTACTCGGGTTGTAACCATGTAATAAAAGTCCTTCCTCATATATACATTAATCCACTGTTCTTCATGTAAGACTTCATATAGTTGCTCATCCTCTATCCCTGTGTGTATAAAAATAGAACATCTGTATGGTTCACAAACCTCTAACATGAAAATACACTTGTAAATAAAGCTTTTTGGACAAATATATTGAATTATATTTGTGATGTTACAGTTACTTTTTTGTCCAAACATGTTCAAATCAAATGGTCTTCTTTGGTCAGTTTTCATGCTGATTTATTCAATACAAAATGAATGGTCACAACGGTTTCATTGCTTATATTTCACAATGACACTCCAACGAGAGAGCAGACGAACCTCTTATTTGGGTTGCCAGTTCCAATTGTGACGTTTTTCTAGCTCATTCTGAACACCATCACTCACAGTGATTAATTTGCCGAAGCAGCAGCAGAGAAACTATAGTGGCAACGTATTGTTTTGTTGTAATTTTAGGCCTAACTTTTAGAGCCATGACTACACTATTCCTTTTATCTTTTCCATATTTTGCTGCAAGTCTGTTTAATCCTGGACAAATAAAACACAAATTCTTCTATCTGTTTTAAACTTGGATTTGAGTTTTCACTGTGGTCTTTGTTTGGTCTGGGTTTCCCATATGGTCCTGATTTAGTCTGATATTGTTCCACTCTTGAGCTGATCAGTTATTTATATTGCCCAATTCCCAATTTGCTCGCCCATAAAGAAAGCCATTCATGTGTGTGTGTGTGTGTGTGTGTGTGTGTGTGTGTGTGTGTGTGTGTGTGTGTGTGCGCGCGCGCGTGTATGTGTGTGTGTCTCCTACGTACATCCCATGAGCTGCCATGCGCCTCTCCGTGGGGGAATATGCGCACTTCCAGGCGGCACAAAGCCTGACGCCCCCTCACCATCATCCCTGCAGGCGCTATTATTTAGCCCGCGCACTCCCCATGTCCCTGATAAGAGGTCCTATCACAGATTACAGGTGGTGTCGATATCAAATATTGAAGCCTATAGTTTGTTTCACCAATTGGAAAAAGTCAGGAAATAATTGATACATGGACCACTCTGAAATGTCTGACAGAAAAGAAGTATCACAAACGTGTTGCAGCTCCATCCCTTAAGTTGTGTAGTATTCACGTGTTGCCCGTTGAGTTGTGTTGCAGTGACATCGTCTTTGGGTTGCACAGTTGATGGGGGTTGGCTAAATGTTGAGGAGGTGTGTGATGCGGTCAGGTCCACTCCCGCTGAACACCGTGCGTCTCATCCAGCCGCAGACTTCTTCATATTTTCCAGTTCATTTGCGGAGCGTCAATAGTGACTCACGGCGCGTTGCTCCTGAGAAAATATAATAGAGATCGACAAAGTTTGTTTGCTCTTTTTTTTCACGTTGCAGGTGGAGCGGACAGTGGGATGTGCTCTGAATATGAGCGCGGGATGTGGAGACGGCGCTGCTCAATCCACGGACTGGGAATGGATTGACTTTAGATGTGACCTGTTGATTCTTTGTGCGGCTGCAGTTCCTTTTGCACAAAGTGTCATTTTTGACGTCTTTTTTTCCATTTACAATGATATATAGCTCAGTCATTACGCTAAGCAACTTTTTGGAAGGGATTACACACAATGCGCGCTAAAATGTTGGCGGCGGTTTCCAGGCCTTCATACTTTTAAGAGACTTGGAAAACCCGTTTTGTACGTTTTCAGAAATCTAATTTGGGAAAACCACCATTGTTTATTGACCTATTGCCAGAGATGGACTGATAGTGGCGTGGCAGTGCCGCGCCTGTCACGCGGAGCGCACCGCACCCTCTTGGAGCCAATATCTCCTCTGTCTCTGACACGACTTTGTTTATCCGTGTGCCCTTGACGCAGAATGGCCCGATTTGGAGAAGACGTTCCGGTCTTGTTGAGCTCAGGAGATGGAGGATCCGAGCGCAACAGGAACCGCGATGGAGCGGCTGTGTCCACTGGTGGCATCTCCCCCGCCTTCAAGCAAACCAAAGCGCAGCGAGCCCGCACCATGGCTCTGTACAACCCTATACCAGTGCGGGAGAACTGCTTCACCGTCAACCGTTCTCTCTTCATCTTTGGCGAGGACAACATGGTCAGGAAGTATGCCAAGAAGATCATTGAGTGGCCATATCCTTTGGTGTAAAAAAAAAACAAAAACAAAAAAGTCAGGTGTGTTGAACACAATCACGTAGGCTGCACAAAGGTTTGACCCAGTGTCGTGTTACGTGGTGGCTACAGAGTAAATAAGTTTATGTGCCTCCCTGGTGGTACTGGTGGTGGTGTCTCCAATTCAGCACCATGGACAGTGCAGCGAGTGCAGCGCGACTGACGCCTTGTTATTTAGTCTGAATATTCAATATTAAAGCTATTTTATACAACTACATAGGGTTAGCACAAACATGTTCAAATTATGCTACGGGTCCAGACTTAATTCTGAAGTATGATTACATATAGCCACATTCATTTCTGCAGTAGTCTTGATATCTAAACATTTTGAGTTATTCATGATATATATCGACGTTCAACTTGCCTCTAAAGCCACCTGTTGCCCTGACCGTTGCATTGTACATTGCTGATGTGAATTAACGTGCATGAAAATTGGCTTTGCATCTAAGCAGATGTGGAGGGGACATATCTGTTGTGTTTGTTGTTACTTTTTTGTCAGAGTATCTACTATAGTTTATAGTTTTCCCATGCTAATAGCATGGGAAAACTATAAATGTGTTCTTTCTATGGCTTTTATAAAACATTCTTCCTCATTTCCATATGATTAATTATCAATGGTGGCACCTAAGGAGAAAGTCTTCAAATTGAATGACCTGCAGGTTATGTAGCCCTGTGCAGGGAGTGTCTTGTTACATCTTCTGAGCTCAATGCATCTGATTAACAGATATTCTTTGATGATGTCGGTCTGCTGTGTCACTTGCTGTTGCTTCAGGTCATCATTCTTCAGTTCATCCTATTACAGTGTCTGCTCATATGGTTTTAGAGACACCAGATCGGGGCAAGGCCTTGTGCAACATCTAAAAACAATTAAACAATTTGAACGTATTCATTCATAAGCAATAAGACATTTTATCCGTACATCGATAGCCAGCAGTTACTGTAATTCTGCATACAGGTTCATCTGTTTGTGATCTGTGAGGCTCAAACATAAAAATCACACTCTTGCACGGATCACAACCGATCACTTAAAGGTCAGTCTGTGTGGAGAACCATTTTCTGCTGTCTCCTCACAGTAACAGACCCTTCTCTCTAAGTGCTGAAGTGACAGATTAATTTACGTCAAATTAGTCAAGACGCCCTTTTCGGATGAACTGGAATGAAATCCTACAGCAATGTTACAGCTCGTTGTTGGGAGCATACTGATGGAGAAATATGTATGAATGTGGCAGTTGGTGGTTGAATGTGTCATAGCAGGGAGCAGACTGGTTAATGAACTTCAGGCTTAGGTCAAACTGCAGTGGAGCCTGGTGAGGGCTGGCAGCTGCTCCTCCTCTCTGATCCCTACTGGGAACTCCCTCAGCGGGAAGTTTCCTATTGAGATAGTACACCACTCAATTATTGATGGTTGGATGAAATTCTTTTTTCATCATTGCTGGGAGAAAAAAGATAAGAGATGTTTTGCAATAATTGGTTAGCTTGGTAAGGTTAAAAAAGGGATGGAGGGGAAGTCAGGACAAACACTGACAATCCATATTTGCTAAGGTTATCTTTTTGAGTTCAAATCATGTTGGATTATTTTGTTAATATTATGGTTTACTTTAATTTTCAAGTACAACTTAAAACTGTGTCACAAATATAGGAAAAAATATCTTCTTGACACCACTGTCCAGAGTGTGTAAAGAATGTTCTGCACAAGATAAAAGTGTCAATGGAGTATCGTCCTTGTTATTTTATTTATAGAAGCACTTGGCTGACGTAACAATGGTTTATTTTCACCCCCATTGCTCCGGTCTGGAGCATAATCACAGATTCACACTGTCTATTTTTACACTTGTTTGAGGCACAGAGTCAGATTGCCAGATTCTCACAAGACTGCTCACAAGATGTTCCGCTTTCCAAACTGATCCCCACACGTCACGTGCCATCTGACTGCTCTACACAACAAAGATGTTAGACAATCACTTGTTGATATTCAGATCTTCGCCATTGTCTACCGTCAGTATTACAAAATGTCATTTTGGAATTTTTACCCAGATTACAAAGTATTTTCTTTACCCTTTCCCTCATAAAAATCCTTGTTTGCTCAATTGCATTCCTCTGCTCCTTTTAACTCTTGGAACCTGTCGCTATGGAAGATCGTTACAATATGACATAGACAAATCAGTCTTCTGCTTTTCCAAAAAATGAATTTCCTTCAAATAGTTTGCCAGTTCCTCCACTCTAATGACATTTCTCAGAGTCAGACCACATTACTTATCCCATCAGCAGCAAAAAGGCATAAAAACTGTCATAACACAAACAGTAACATGAACAAAATGTGGAGTCCACACAAACAGAGGAACACAGTGATACAACTGCATCCTTTAAATAGACCAAATCATCTTGAATTTAACTGTAAATACAGCAGAATGTATATTTTCCACTTTTACCCCTAGATGATAGTCATCTCTCTCTACACTCATCATGTTTATCCATATATTTTCAACTTTGAAATGAGTTCACATTCCAAAACAAGAAATGGCCAAAGTCAACAAGATCAAGTTCATGTTTAAGGGACACAAAACACGAACACAAATAATGAATAATATTTGTTCTCTAAAGATTGTTCTGATAACAGATCAGAGAGGTCATATTTAAGGCAGGTATGTGAACCTCTCAATAACCTGCGTACCCGAATTAGCTCTTTTCTTTTGGAGGTGAACATAAAGTTTGAGCAGAGTTATATTTGCTCAGAGCAGGATGTCCATGAAGTTGTCAGCCAGTCTGTGCTTTCACACCACCACCTCTGCAGAGCTGCCACATCACTAATCTCTAGTTAAAATTAGCCTATTATCATACCTCACCAGTTCCACCTATATATGCATGTCACTGCAGAGACACTTGAGCTGCTGGGAACCATCTCCGACATCTCCGACTTTCGCAGAGAAAGCTGTTGCCGTGGTGACTTCTCTTGTCTCTCTCTCCATCTTCATTTTAGCCTCGTCTGTTTTCAAACCACTCTGTCTTCATCTTGTCTCGTTATTTGCTGTGTGCCTAAGGGTAATGGAGAATGTGGGGATTGGCTAAGGCGGCAGTATAAAATGTCATCTCTTGAACGCAATTCATAAGAGAAATAATGTTGTATGGCTGCATCAACCTATATTTAAGTATTTTGTTGTTGTGGTAAGCCTGGGCGCTGTGGCAACAAAACAAACAAAAAAAACTTCATTTGGACGATTCCAAACTTAAAGGAGCAATATGTAAAAATCTGTCCAAAAGTGGTACTGCAGTCACAGTCAATATTTTGTAGTCTTCTCCCACTCTCCCTGGCTCAGGTTGCCAGATATGCACCAAATCCAGCA
>JAPMNZ010932234.1:0-11464 GCA_029875035.1 Pomatoschistus microps | reverse complement strand
ACCCAGGGCTGGTTCAGTTATAAAAATGAATCAAAATTCAGATGGAAATAAAGTATTTTTCAATACATAAGTTTGATCTGAAGATAGCATTAACAACGGTTAATTTACTTTAATTCAATTTAATTTTTGGGTAATCTGTATACAGTAATGTTTACAGCTCTACGAGTTTTTCAACAGTTCACATAACACATATCTTATTACAATAACCTGATAATTAAATAAACATACAACTTAAACCCTGACAGATGTACTGCGTTGAGAAGACCCAAAATTTAAAAAAAATGTACTACTTTTTTACATTAGTCACAAGGGGGCAATGTGGTGCTACATTTCAGTAATGCAAGCCATGACACAACTGCAAAGCTAGACATTTTTAGCAGTGTATACAGTCAAATATCAACAATTCACAGTAACTATTTGTGGACAAAGCACACACTACCTTTCCTCCTGGCTTTGATCGTTCCTTTGGTCGGTGCATAAGCAGAGGCTGGTCCATCTCCTTAATGGTTATGCCGTAGTTCTTGCTGTAATGAAACATGGATATTATCTGAATGGGCATGAATTCTTAGTATACAACAAACCTGTAATATTCGACAAAAGTGGTTTTTGTTCCGTCCATCAAAGTGAAAGTGTCTTTGGGTGACTTGTTCCACTCGATGGCGTCAATGCGGTACGTGCGGTTGTTGTAGCGTGTGATCACAATGCTGCCCAACAGCTCTTTGGTGCACTCATCCTGGAAGTTTTCCTTGCTTTGATGATACAACACATTCCTGCAAAAATATATTAGTTTAAATTGTTCTACTGATAATATGGCCAAGTGTGCAGAATTAACATGTAAAACAGTCAAAAAAATGTGCAAGACTTCACATCATCACAGATTACATAATTATTTTACATAGATTACATTCATATAATAGAAAGATTAAAGATTAAAATTACTAATAAGTAAGTCATCTTTATTTATATAGCACATTCCTAGCCTATATATCAAATATTATGATTGACACTTACATTACATCCAGCACAGAATCATTCCTCAACACTTTGTGAATCACTTCCACATTGAGAAGCAGCCCTCCATCTAAGCGCTTTATACTTGTGGCAAACCCTGGCCATACCTGCAGCCTTTTAGAAAAACAAAACAGTACAAGCGATTAATATAATTTAGTGTAATTTCTTCTTTTTAAATTACTTATCTTCAAGTTACCGATGCTTTCCGAGAATGACAGCACTTTCTGGGTCAAAATGATTCCGTCCAACCATCTTCAAGCCAATGATTTTCATAATTCTGGGAGGAATATTTATTTTATCTCTCTTATATCTATTAAAAAACCTCATTGTAATACCTTCTTAAAACCACATTGTAGAAAGGAATGCAAAGATCAGAGCTGGGTGGCAAGATCTTTGTCATCTGAATTTTGATTTGGACTTCTTCATTGTCCGTCCTTCTAAGACTTTTAAGGAGGACCACCTTGACAAAACTTGTGTTAAACCACAAATAGTGTGGGAATTGGTATAATGTAATGCTTACGTCATTCAGTTTCACAGGAAGATACAATATGGAGCCGTCAAATGCCACAACTTCTCCAGTAGTAGGGCGATGTTCTTTCATCATTCCAAAACGCATGGCCATAGATTCAACATTGGGGCTAAAAAAAAAAACAAAAAAAAAGTATAACACGTTCTCAGAATACATACGTGTTAATTCAAATGTGGAAAAACTGTTCTTACACAAATGTAACATGGTACTGATACACTGCTTCGTTCTTGCATTTTATAACAATGTGGTTTGAGCCAATGGTAATTGGTGCTCCTTGAGTCCCAATTTTTGGAAGAGGCTCACTGACATGCAAAGAATGGAGAAAAATACATAATTTCACTTAAAAAAATCACTTTTGTTTTGCCAGGTTATATCAATGTCATTAACGTCCACCATTTCCTAATGTTTAATCATGCATGTGTGTTATCCTGTGTACTTTTTCATTACTCAATTTCTACTTCAATCTCCAGCCCTTTACACTGTTACAATGGTTAAAAATAACTTAGATAATGACTTATCTTCTCATATTTTCTAACAATAACAGATGCATGATTATATTAAGTTGTCTAGGATGAAATCCAGCAATGAGAAGAGGAAGTGGGGCTTATCAGTTGTGCAGTTTTAAACAGGAAGTCAAAACATGAGGCGTTACATAATGTGACACCATGATTTCTGCTTTGCATAGTTCCCCCCAAAACCAAACGTTTATGCTTCCTATAACATAATATCAATGATTCAATGATATCAATGATTATAAGTGAAAGAACATAATATGGAGTAGGGTTACTCTTAAACAGTGGCTCTCAAATTCGCATCCCAGATAGCACCACATCGAAATATTTGGCTGTCCAAATACTTAAGGGGGTTCCTGAGAGCCCCCTCCGTCACCCACAAAGAGAAAAGATAGAAGTTGAGGCTCCAACTCAGTGATGGGAATAACGACGCTACTTTTTTCAGTAACGAGTAATCAGACAAATTACTTTGTCACTATAACGCCATTATCATTGCAGACACCCCGTTACTCAAACCGCACAATGAACTTTTTTTTTTAACTTCATAATAGGACTCATGCGCGTGTTGACATGAGAGAAGGGAGGATGAGATAACCTCTCAGCAATTATTGAGAGGTTATATAAACATATTTCCTTTACAATCTACATGTCTACAGTTGAGAGGATGGGTCATAGTGTTTTAGACAACAAATATGGGTCAATTGCACTCAACCACGATTTGTAATGTCACCAAGTGAGGCCAGCCTCAGGGTTAGGGACGCATGTGAGCGCAGAATTCGGCTGCATCCGATATGGAGGATTACATATCTACGCTCAAACTATTATGCTGCTTTCACAACGGATCATGCGTTGTGTCAACTTTCAATGCAAAGTCAATGGTGACGCGCGTTCGAGAGTCAAACTGCATGTGCATCTCGGGATGCACGCACAGACTGCGTGGTAGAGACGCACGGACTGCGCGGCGAAGGAGCGGAAAATCAACGCACGCAGGAGATAAATATTGCTGAGCGTTTCCGGGGGACGCTTGTGCAGCGACCAATCAGAATGGTCACAGGGACATTGGCGGGCTAAGCTAGCAGATTGAACATACTCGTAAACAGCCAAAATAGAAGCTACACCAGGACTAAACCAGGGTTGACAATTGGGGACATAGTGCTTGTGAACATATGCGTTTTCATGCTCCCATGACTTTGTGCAACAGCTTCGAGCGTGTTCGCCGATGCGGAAGTACCGTTTAATAATAAAATAAACGTATGGCGAACCTCCGTGAACACATACTTTTGTTATATAAAGTCTCTGGAAGGTCTCTGGACACAGACGCTGCAGAGCTGCATTACTGGAGAAGAACTTAACACAAAAAGGCGCTAGCTAAACTCTAGCATCAAAGTCCGCCCGCTACTTCCGCCACTTCTGGCGCGCGCCACCTCAGCCCAGGTTTTCTGGTGTGAAGACCCCTGCATCTGAAAACAAGAGAATGTGCGTCTGGTGCTTGAGGCGTTAGCGTTCCAGCGTCGGCGGTGTGAAAGCACCTTTATCTAGACTTAAGCATGAAACTGGTCTGAACTGGTTGTCTGTGCAGTTGAGCAAATGATGCGGGCAGGAAACATTCTGCTGTAGCCAAACAAATTGTGAATAAGCTGCTCTGTAGGTCCTGTTGATTTTATATGATATATATATATATATATATATATATATATGTACATCTGATTGGGGTGAAGTCAGTGCCTTACCAATCACCAACCTCACTGCACGTCACTGGTGGGTGTTTCCGCATTCACAGTTGCGGGTGTTGGTGTTTAGTGCTAACAGCACACAGAGAAAGATGGAGAGTGAGGAGGACTCCAGCAGCAAAACTGTCTTTTTCAGATGGAAGTATCGGCACTATTTCAAACTCAGAGGTTTAAGGTGAAAGTCAAGTGCACATTATGTTCCAGAACGAAACCAAAAAGAAACGCAATAGTTACTTTTACTGGTAACTAGTCATTTTTATAGTGTAAACCTCCTGTACGGCTTGGTCTGGTGGGAACGCAGCTTTACGGTGAGAAACGCTTCGCTCCACATAAAAGTTGTAGCTTTATAGTGGCGTCATGTCCAAAGTAAAAGGATACTAACTGAATCCAGACAAAACAAGAGCAACTTGAAACCGTGTTCTCACCTGATGGCCTCCATTTTGAATTCTGATTTTGCTGGCTCTGCAATGGCCCCACCTTCAGAACAATTATCCAATAGGTAAACAAATGATCACAGTAAGTTTTAGTATAAAAATGGAGGTGACATTGTCAAATTGCTTTCACCTGAGGGTAGTAATGGTGTTTGTGGAGGTGTTTCTGGTAAAACTGCAGGTAAAATTGGAGTAATGGGCTCTGTTCGGCCTGGCGCGTGAGATAGAGTTGCTGGTGCTCGTCCGGCTCCAATTGGTGGCATTGCTGCTTTTCCCAGCCCCAACATCCTCTGGTGCCCAGGCACGCTGCAGAATGTTCAGTGAGTGATTATCCAAATTAAAATCAATTTTCTTCCTTTCTGATTGGACCAACCTGTTGCCTCGGCCCAGTGCTTCATGTGGCTTGCTTAGGCTTTCTGACTCACTGAAGACTGGAGAGGAGCATGATGGATTCACAGAGTCTCCCCCAAAACCTCGTCCTGAAGATTTGAAAATGAACATGTGTTTAGTATTAGCTATTTAATGAATTATTTGGTCAAATGTTTGTAAATGGCTAGGAAATTGGATAATTATGCATCTATAACTGCAGTACTTTAATAATACTTTGTCAAACAGACCCATTGGTATGGATCCTCTTCCCAATGATAACATTGAGGGCTCAAGCCCCATTCCTCTAAACATTGAGACAAGTGTCGAGCCCTGTCCTTGAAGTGGTATGTCCTCCTGTTACAAAAAAGTGTTTAGGAAACAAAAATCACATTTCAAGGGCACACATTTTACTTACAGTTTTTATTATCTGACGAGGTACATCGAGCTCTTCTAAAGGTGCTGGTCCCGGTTTTGGTTGTAGCGTGGATAAAATCGCACCTCTAGCAATTCCGATCGGTGGTTCTCCAGCTGCAAAGGCCAGTCCCCTGGCCCGGCCCAGTCCTTCTCCATTGGGCTGAACCAGCAGCCCTCTGGCTCGTCCCATCAGAGGTTGACTATAGCTAGCCATGGCCAAACCTTGTTGTTTGTCACTTGTGACTGGGACAGATTTGGTCTGTTCTGATATAGTTCTTTCAGCAAGTAGAATTCCTCGTCCACGTCCTGTAGCAGGCTCCATGTGCATTAAACCTCTCCCGCGCGCCAGCCAGGGAGCCCCAGGTATCCCACTGAAATCTGAGGGCTTTTTAGGGTCCATTTTTGTCCAAGAGACCACTAACAAAACAAACGCAGCAGGAAAATAAATTTAGAACTGCATGATAACGTCAACATTCGAAAAGGATCTACTGTTAATTGTGTGAGGACTAAAGACGAATGTCGAACATATTACAAACACTTTACACTACGGTACATTGGACATGTGGAGCATTCCCGATAAACTGCTCTAAATGAATAGTGTATGACTCAAATCTCTGTGATTCACATAACACATGAGGAAATGAGTAATAATTTTACGCAGATCTAATGGCGTCAAACTATTTATTTTGTTATGAAGAATAAACAATTTAACTGCAGATCAAATTACGAGTTAACCACGGTCTACCTACAAGTGCTCGCAATAGTCTCTCATAAAAATGACATCTTAGAAACATTAGTGTAAAAGCTTTAGCAGTGTGTAGCATTAACCTAGCTAAAGAAGCTATCGTACGATTTTGAAGCACGTGTTCGACTTTTAGAGCACGAGAAAAACGAGGCTCGCAATAACCTTAAAATACCAAAATAATGGCCATTTTATAGGTGTCAACACATTGGAATTGAATACTACGTATTTCATTTCTTACTGCAAAAGACTTTTTTATCAACTAGTACCTCAAAAATCCAGTAGAAAGCGCCTTCTTGTTCAGGTCCTAATTCAAGATTCGTTCGTATTTTCCGCGTGCGTGAGAATGATGCTGTTCGGGAGGGGCCACAATACCTCTAGAATCTGATTGGACACTAGAGTGATCATCAAAACAAATTATTGGTTATAAAAGCTGCCAGTCAACAGGTGTTTTTTGACAAGACAGCTTTGTTTCCCTCTAGCGTTAAAAAAATAAATACACAAACAAGGTTGACAACATTGGCAGTGTCAAGCAGAGGCTTTATCGAAAATTAGTGGACATGTTGAGTACCATTTGCTTTCAAAGTGTATAGAGAGCTTGTATTAAGCATACATATTATCATTTACACTTTCTTATGAATACTGCTGCTAACATGTACAGATGTAGATGTAAACATACTGAAGCAGTACTAGCTTTCTTTACTTTCTTGTCTTATTAAAAGAATCCTAAACGCCTTAAACGTAAGAAGACAAAATGATTTTTTTTTACATTGTATACTGCTGCTAACACGTATAGATGCTAACATATGGCTACATACTACACTACTGTATTCTTGACTTGTTTTGCCAAATGTAAAACTTTACACATATATATATATGTTCAAGGTAGAGATTTTATACCTGTGCTTTAATGCCAAAGTTAAAGATTTTGTTTTTTTTAATTAGTACAGCTTTTGTTCACTTATCTTATGCTGTGTGCTCCTCATGCTTGCTGTTCTATAATTTGTGATGTAACACTGAAATTTCCCCACTGTGGGTGGAATAAAGGATCTTAATCTGAATACATGATTAAAATTTTATCTATTTCGTATCTCGTACTCATGCACAATGTGAACAAGCAGCCCAATCCTGGAACTTGATCCCAACAGAACTCAGAACCTGAGCTCGAGCCACACTTCTAAAAACTCAGTATTTCATCTGTCTTGATATCAACCTGCCATGGGACTACGGATATAAATTAGGCTACATGGATAACTCTGGCACATTTACATGTTGAAAAACACATGTTGTTTAATGTGCACTGTCCCAATTCAAATAAAGAAAACACCACAATGCTGGGACCTAAAAATGCCTTTACAATTTATAAAAAATATATTGATATATTTTTTCGACTTCACTCACATCATCCTCTCACGCTTCAAAGATTTAGGATCAAAGACCTAATGGAAAGTTCTCCAGTTTTGCTCCGACTTGCTTTGGGTCCCCTTCACTTATATTAAAAAGTAAACTTCTCCAGCTCTGTAACTGCGTCATTCTTGCCAATTTATAAATAATCAGATATGTCGCCTAATGCAGGTAAAGAAAGGCAAACACTGTGATCAGACTGGGATTTTTGTGCAGATTAAATGGAAGTAACCATCCGACACTTGTTTCTATTCTCAAAAATGAATGCTGCTCGGCCACTGTAAACTGTTGATAGCCACTTCCCTTATCCAGTAAACACTGCTGATTGCTGATTTTAACATATGATATAAGACACTCTTTTACTAGAGATCTCTGTGCTGCTGATGCAGGGTCTAAGGACAGTGTTGATGATCCATGACACTCAGCGTTCAACAACCTTTATCGACATTTATGGACATTGGTCATCTGCCCCTAATGGACAAATGGCTCTGTGTTTTATCTTTGCCTTTCTGGTGTTTCAATACTGTGTTTGCAATGTCTTCTGAGAGAACTACTGTTGTGAATTGGGGCTATACTAGACTAAATTTGATTGAATTGAATTGAAGATCTACTCATATCCAATATTGCCGCATCAGAAGTTGTGCAGAATCACATTGGCTGAATCTTTTACTTTGGGATTACTTTGCTTGTATATGAATCACATGCGAGCTTTTATGTTATTGTTGCAACATTGAAATGAACAATCAGACTTATATTCTTAGGCAAAACTTTTGATAAAGTTGATACAGATACGGTACAAACGGTTACATTTGCCATTACACCATTGATACCAAAGAATGCTTCCATATGCAAACTAATACTCTTAAAGATACATTACTCTGTTAAAACACGGAAACAATTACATACAAATATGATTATTGAGAAATTAGTAAATATTAAATTGATTTGTTTTTAGCATGTCTATTATCCTAATTAACTTATGATAGAATGATCATGTAATTTACAGTGTCCTACATTATATTTAATAGGTTTAACATCGAACAATGAATAAACAATGAACGACAGGGCGACAGTAGCTCAGTTGGTAGAGCACTGGTCTTTGGGTTCGAGCCCACCACGACTCATGTCATCTGCTCCCCCTGATGTCTGCTGTTGTTGTGTCCCTGGGCAAGACACTTAACCCCACATCGCCTGAAGCCCCCGCTGACAGACCAAGGTCATGTCTTCGATCAAGGAGAAGCCATCATCCCATGGACTCACCACCTGCAGAAGGATCAGCAAGGGACTAGTGCATTGAGACTTGGGTGGCAGCTCTGAGGACATCCCCCCGATTCAGAAATTGATTCATAAATGGTTAGAAAATGACATGTCACATGATGACAACAATGCACAACAGATACGTTTTTAAACTAGTTAAAGTTACAGAAGTCTAACAAAAACCTCATTAGTGCAACGCCTCTGAGTCTTGTTTTTTGATTTGTCACTTGTTTATCTGTTTAATATAATGTCCCATATAGTTTTTACAATGTTTTGGTCATTAGTATATATTTACAAAAATCCACAGACCTCATGTGTTTTCTCCCTTGAATATGTGACTGACATAAATGTGTCTTCTCTTCTAAACATTTATTGGAGCTGGAGTAGGTCTTGGTGCCAAGTCCTCATCTTCGTACCTCTGGGAACATTTCTGCGATTAGTTCAAGTCTTAAAAGCTAATTGCAAATATTGCTGTCTGTTGACCTAAATTTGGTCTTCACCTTCCTTCAGGTTTCTTCAAGATCCCTGTGCACATGTCGCGTACATGAAAACAGTTGCTATTTTGTGAAATCTTCCATCACAGATAATGACATACAAGCTACAAACACAAACACAAAATTGCAGCCAATCTTATCCAGTACCATCTTCAAAGCAATGTGAATGCAAAAGGCACAGAAGACAAGATCTTCTTTCACAAAGTCAAATCACATTGTTCCAATTTGTTTTGTGAGAAGAAACAGGTGTTTAAGAGCATGATGCAGTACAATAGAACAAATAATCCGTGACAGAATGTCATAACAATTAAAACAATGCAGGGAATAACACAGTGTTTTAAATTGGGTTTTGATTATTCAATTTCTGAAACAAAACAAAGTGTTAAGATTGGTACCAAATAAATGTGTTTGAGATGGAAATTATCAACACTTGTGCGGTGAAATAACATGCGTTTAGGAGAAGGAAGGGAATGAGATTTTCTCTTGATACTTGCACAAACATTGTTTAGACCACGTGAGAATTGTTTGGATGCAGAATCAGGAACTCAACTTCCCGACACGACACTTGAGGTTTTGGCAGAAATCAGGTCACGTTGTGATGGTTTACATTGTGTCAGAGGCTGCAGCACCACAGCTGGGAATCCACATGTATCTGTATTTCCTACTTGAGCATTTGAGGTGTTTGAACAAATAAATGCAAGCTGGGTCCAGACTTTAAAACACTTTCAACGTGAAATGCCAAGCCTAAATGGGAAAATATTTTGTTGCTATCATTCATTCCTATCAACAGTTACAGCAATAAAGCATGGTCTCAAATTAAATAAGACAAAAAAACAATTAAATTCTGAATTACTAAAAAAAAAAGTAAGTAAGTGAGTAAAGTTTATTTATAAAGTGCCTTTCACAGACCAGGATCATAAACTGCTTCACAATTAAGAAACATACTGTAAATATAGTACACACACTATGCCCAATAAAAGCAATTTGTCTACAACATTACATCGTTTTTAGACATTATTTCTCAGCACATTTGGCATTGGAGGTGCAATTCAACCCAATCCATGCCTTAACTCTCCTCATTAAGACCCTCGGAGGAGAATGATGTTGACAGGACAATTTGCATAAGCCGCAGCAGCCTATATCCTCCACACATGTAAACCACATGTAAGTGCTCTTCACATGCTGTAAATGTCTCTTGAAAGGGGTAGACCTGGTTGTCAGTGTTCCATGGTTTTGTTCGACCTTGAACCGGAAAAGTCAAACTGCTCTGAACCCCTCATCACAATAGGAGAACAGGACTTTACCAGGATCTATTTATTATATCAGTCAACAGCGAAAAATGACACATCAAACACTATGAAAATAAAAATGCGGTATAAACATTCTGTGATGAATCAGGACAAAATAAGGTTCAATCATTTGCAAATAAGTTAATGGTATTGCATTCATGTGTTCTTCCTGGATACTTTTGCCCGCAGGTTCAAAAATCTCATTTCAGTTACATTTACATCAGCAGTGAACAGGGAAATGTCAAAACCCAACAATTGATCTTTGTAAAGTCAATTAGACCCAATCAAACCACCTTTACTCTGTTTTATAATTACAACAGAAATGTAGGTGGACTCTGAAATGTATTCTTTCTCTGTGCAGAGATTGTTCCCACTCATAATTAGAGTGAATGACTCATCAGAAGCTAAAACCCAGGTTCACAAGAGTTCAGCTAGATTTTGTATTCCAAGGGGTTCTAAAGGAAATGTACTTCAGTTTGTACTTTCTACAGATTTTTATTTGGGATGGTGCAGTGACTGAGTGGTTAGCGCTCACACTACTAAGCAAGAAGATGTTCTCCCCAACTCTGCGAAGGTTTCCTCCTGGGGTGCTCTGGTTTCTCCTTCTACTAAACACATGATAGGTTAAATCCTCAGGTTTGAATGCTGTACAACGCGACAACTACTCCTGAAAGCCCTCGTGCCATTATAGGATGGGTCAAATGCAGAAGACAAATTTCCCTAGGAGGGTCGATAAAGCGTTTTTGTTTTGTTTTCAGAATTCCTAATGTTGTTTGAAAACTTTCTATATTTTGCAGTTTTCTAAGAAAGAGTTGCGTGAGGGGGTGCTTGGGCTGAGATCTGATTGACGGTGGTCCTGTCCTTTTAAAATTTCTGTCTGAAAACGCTGATCTAAATATGGAACAGAGGCCAAAAATTATATGCAAGACTAAAACAAGACCGTTGTGAGAGCGAGGAACTAGTAGAAAGATATTTGTTATTAGTTAGTTGTGCTTTGAAAGTTAGGTGCCCCAGCTTTAAATTAGTAAAACCTTTTGCCAATTACCATCATGAATTTCTAAACACGGGCCAAACAGGACAGAAAGATCAGTGAAAACAATGGTGCTTGATTCTCATTTTGTTGCTAGAAAACTGCAACATATTCACAAGGTTTAGCTTAATACATGTCATGTATTGTTTTTGACGCTTTGCAAATAAACATAATTCAGCCCAGACAACAAGATCAATGATAAATCTACATGCAGGAAGCGATTTCACGCATCATTTTCAAAAAGTGTCTTCC
>JAPMNZ010932166.1:0-22314 GCA_029875035.1 Pomatoschistus microps | reverse complement strand
GTCAGGAGGAGCGGTCAGGAGGAGCGGTCAGGAGGAGCGGTCAGGAGGACAGGTCAGGAGGAATGGTAAGGTGGGGCAGAGCAAAGCGAGGAGGGCTCGTTTTCTATGCTCCCTACAGGCCCCTACAATATGAACCTCACAACACCAGTCTGATTTATCGCTGTGTTATAACCGCGACATGTGCATCTACAGCTCCAGTTCTCTGCTGTGCGATTAATACAAAGCAATATGAAGTAAACAACCCTTACGAGTAACTGTTCTACTGATTCCTGGGGGAAATAAACAATTAATTTGTTTTTTTTATTGTGTAGTTTCACAAGATTTTAACTAACGTACATAAACACCGGCATATATAAAATATTTTAATTTGTGTAAACATTTTGTGTATTTTGTTGCTCCAGACTATTTTTCTTGTCCAGCTGAGGGTACAACATTGTTCTTTTGATAATAATCCTAACCGTGTTTTTAATTGTTTACAAGAAATTGACATGCTCTATTCAAATAATATGGAAATACTGAGAAACAAAGATATTTGCAATGACGGAAAATGAAGATGGAGTTGATCCAGCAAACATAAATGGTATGTCCAATGCCTTTTTCTTGATGGAGTCAGACCCTCTGGAGATGCCTGTTGTTTAATTGAAATGATGGTTCCAATTGGTTTGCCACATCTTTATACATTATCAGTCAAATGAAAACAAACACAATGAATAATAGTATTATTTTCTCTTTTCAGCTGTTCATCTTTTATTCCAGAGTGATTATCATCCTTCTGCTGTCACATTATGGGTGACCTTTGCGCTGTATAATGTGTGTCTTATTGCACTCTTAGATCATCTTCCTCATGGGGAAACGCCAGTGTATCAGTCATTATACCGTGTGGGCATTGATTCAAGGGCTACATCTGAGATTATAAAAAAGTGCCTCATTTCTGATCCTTCCTTGTCTTTATTTTTTGCTTGTTTATTAACCTTGCCATGTCCCTAAAGGCTCTTTTATGTTTCAAAGATCCCTCTGTTCTTTATGTTTCACAGTCCATCCTGAGCACATAAATTGAGTGATACACCATACAACAGCTTACAAAGAGGTGATGTTGCCTCAACTGAAACAGCTGGATTTGTGCTCCTTTGCCTGTCAGTCTGCTTCCCTCCACCTGGGCGGTGACGCTGCTGCATGCTCACATGGAGGTACATGAATCAGTGTGTAACTGTTCTGCTTTTGCCGTTATTTCAGACCTGAGAATAAACTTTCTCCAAAAATGGCAATTCGTCACATTGAGCCCCATGTCCTCAATCCAGAATTGGACCCTGACTATTTAGTTAACAATAGTATGCCGCGTGTTTGTTGCATTGTACACACAGATCTAGGCTCCTCTCGAGCGTATTTTATTTCAATGTAACCCAACTTCAGTAAACAGTCTATGGTGAAGTGTCGCTTGCAGAAAAACTGATTTTTTGCCGATTTCAGGGTCAAATCCCTGTGATTAAAGTTGAGCCACATTCTTTGTCTTTGGGCCATATAGAGTGGTCACATTTTTACATCCAAAAAACCAAAATTCTCTCTAAGTAGACATGTTGCTTGCACAAAACATCTATAGATGGCAGATGCGGGACCAAACATTTACAGTCTATGATCCATACTAGACTCAGAGAGAAGCTGTTTCAGTTTCTCCCCGCTGACAATTACTCCCGTCAGGCTTTGACTCCACGTCACAAATTGAATCAAGTCGTTTTATTTGCCTCTTGAGAATGAAAGAGAAAAGATCGCTCTCTATAACTAAAGCTTGCGGGAAGTCATCATCATCGCACCGGGCCCACGCCTTCCTCAGTCTCACATCAGCTTCATTAACTCCCTGCAGCCGCGCTAATCAAGCCAGCACTTAAAAACTGGACACCACATATCAAATCAAACAGCCTTTTCAAGCAGCAACCACCTCCACACCACCTCCGCCTCAGGATTTCTCTACACTCTCGCATCCACCTTCCCCTGTTGCCACCACCAGATCTAGGCCCCGGTGGATCACGATCTACACTCGGCACAGATCCTCACAGAGGCCACCGGGTCCTAATCAATAAATCCTTTAAATGCATCTTGTCTCTTGTAGTCTCTCCAGATTGAACTAATTTGGTCGTGTGTATGAAGATCAAATAGCGGTAATTATGATGCTTAAACCAGAGAAAAGTTGAAAACCGAAACGTGTGACTAAAACTAAAGTCTAAAACAAGATTACTCTGGTGTAATCCACCTGATGTAAGGCAGAAACCAAGCCAGCTCAGCAAAGAACTGGCAACCCAAAATGCACAATCATCTCTGCTTTTTGGTTGGATTCTCACCATGAGAAATAAAAAACATAAAATCGTTTTTGAGTAGAGCCAGTTGGAGAAGTCGCCTGCAGATTTGTGTCCAAGGTTTCCGAGGTCTCTGACGCCATTCCGTTGGCAGCAATGTTGCTCCCAGTAATACAAGTGCATAAGACTGAACTCCCGGAGCCCTGGATTCAAGACAGGACCTATATGTCGAGTTTGCATGTTCTCTCGTTGTCTGCTCTGGTTTCCTCCAGGTCCTGCGGTTTCCACTACCACTAAAAACATGTAAATTAACCTCAAATTAACATACTCTTTTGGGAAAAGCGTGCTAAAGGAGAGCTCATAGTGCTGACTTAAGGCTGCATTAACCATTTGCAAAGATACGCAAAGAGACACTTGAGACATATAATGAGACATTTGCCATTTAATGAAATCAATAAGAAATGCCACGTCTTTTGTGAAGTGTTTTGGAGATTTGATGGTATTTCGAGAATGTCATTTCTGTTTCTACAAATGAGCCAAACAACAACAACATCTGTATAGCAGTTGGTCAAGTGATTCTCTGGAATTGTGTTGTGTTTCAGTATTCACCATTGTGTGAAATATGTTCTACTAAACACACCACCATCCTCTTATTGTGTTTGCTATTCAAGCTCAGTTTTGGGCTCTGCAGGGTGCATTTTATGCATAGTTCCGTCACTGACTGTATCTAGCTTTTTTTCAACAAACAATCAATGATTTTTACAAAGAGCCTGTTTGTTCTTTTTGACTCCACTTTACGATGTCAATAATATTATGGGCGGAATAAATCGTTATTGTATATATGGTTTTTTTATTTCTTGTTACTTTTGCAATCTTGCCGGTGTGCAGTCCCAATAGTAAACTAGTCCTTTAAGTCTAAAAGACCCTTTATAGTGTAAAGTATTCTTTTATGATGAGAATGGCTGGAGGTTATAATTCCTCTTCCTCTGTATGAATTGTCCCTCTTGAACTTGTGATGTGGAGAAAGTACAAAACCCAGGTTCCGTTTACAGTTCATGTTTGACCTTCATAATCTGGCTCTCCATATATTTGACTTGTGCCTCATGAAGCTCTGCACTCACTGGTAAGGGGTCAACAAAAGACTTTTCACTCTCACCTACACTTTGAGATACATATTTGAAATGTTCAACACTAACACACGTCTTCTTCAAAGTCTGTGTTTGTTTGTAAAACGTATAATGTAATATCATCCACAAGACACAAGATACATGATCATACATTTTACAAGAGGTTGTCCACTTACTTATGGTGTTATTTCCTCTACTGCTCATTAACCAGACACCATCTGGTCATCAGTGCAGATCATCAGCAGCATGGCGACGCAGACAATAGTTGGCACACTGTTTGAGATGCTGTCATTTGGATGTGAAGCACAGTCCAGTCCTGACCCCAGTGCTCGGTCACATCTCTGAAGCAGCTGGTTAATGAGCTGCTGCTGCATTTGTTATGATCCAGTCACTAAGTGAATTATGGAAAATGATGTTCAGAACAGTGTTGATGAGCTACATTCTGTATTTTTGTGACAATTATGATTGAAGCATGTACTGTGAGGTCAAGTCTACATGATGGAGATTCCTTTGAAAAGCCTATATGTTTGTTCAGTAGTATATATAATATTCTGTAATGAAATAGTATAGCATAATGTTCTGAATGGGACGATTGCAGAATTCCCAAACAAGGATGTCCCGATCCTCTGTCAGTCAGACGTGGAAAAACACAATGTTATTTGTGTGAACTTATTACTCTCACTAACACAAGTCACTGAAGAAGATAACCGAGCATTGCTGACTAATTTACAGATTTGGTTTTAGAACTAGTTATTGCCAAGTGGTATTTGGTAGAAAATAGATACCTCACTGGTACCATCATAGACAGTTATGTCACTGACCCGGTAAGTTTAACCTAGTGTATGTTAAACAGATTTTGCAGTATAAATTGAAAGATTAGCATTTTTGTTTTACAGGTTTTATAAAGTTCTGCATTTATATAAACCTAAATCTGAGGATCAACCTGTTGAGGTCCTTTAAGAAGCAGTGCAATCTCATGGGGCTGCTTTTCTTCAGCAGGGAAACAAGTTGGGCTTTCAATTCACAGCTTGTGTGTTACTTTGCTGCGGTCTTGTTTGTAATGTCCTAAATCAAATCTCTTTTGTGGTTGTATTATGGAAAATAAGAACAAATTAAAGTTTTATTAATACTTTAAAATCCCCATATAAATCAGTATTTTAAAGCTCAATAATGGCCACAACATTCATGTTTCTGATCATTGTGTGAAGCATGGCATCTTTACAGGGAGATAGACATTGTCTCTGATCAACTTGCCCACAGAGGCAATTTTGTTCCTAACGAATAAGCAGTGCACCTCAATTATTTCCTAATGAGATTCAATTCCTTACATTACAGCACCGACATGTTCCTTCCATGAATAACACACATTCTCATTGTCACTTTGTTCTTCAGTGACACGGAGCTCAACTGCACCACACAACATGAACAAATATGGATCAATGAAGATAATCAGAGGGCATCATGGGAGAGAACAACAGAACACTCCTTTGACCCTCCTCCAGAGCTCCACAAACTCAGCAGCACAGTCTCTCGGCCACAGTCAGGTATCATAGAGCCACTTTAATCAATGCCACTCCATTAGGCGAGGCGCAGGAAAGCTTTCAGATATTTGTTTTGGATTAGGGAGTTCTTCGCTATGATATCAACATAAAGGCGCCTGTTGGAAACATCTCAAGACACATCAAAACAATGTTATTGGATTTTGATTCAGCTTACACAATATAATGAAATATGTATTTGGAATAATAACAATAATTAATAATAATAATCAATGTTTGACTATATTGAACAGGTGTCTCCAACCTTTTTCACCCAGAGAGATACTTTCCCGGGACGATAGGCAGAGAGCTACTCCTTTAAGCAGCCCTGGGGGAAAAAAATTGAAATATTGGTGTGTACTAGTCTGATATGGGGTATAGTTGTTATTTATCAACACATATTTGTTACTAGTGACAAAGTAGGTGCAGTTACGACAATAAATAAGGAGAATGACTAATACAATCTGAAATATTATATAATATTATAAGTATATTTTTTGGTTTGTTAATTTCTAGATACTTTGGCGAGCTACCTGGAAGGGGGTGGCGAGCTACTGGTGGCTCCCGAGCTACGGGTCGGAGACATGGATCTATAATAATAACTGGATAGGGTATTTCTAGCTTATAGCTGTCCCACGTACGGGCACAGGGGCCGCCCGTGGTACTACACACTAAATTCACACGGACTGCACAGTAATTTCCCCCATAGATCTACAACTTTCATAAAGATTGGATTTTGTGGGGATTTTAGTGTCCCTTGTCATCCTGAACTCTTTTTCTTCTTAAATCCACACTTTACTGCCACAAACTCTGCTCCTTTCCTTCCCGCTCTGACTTCGCTCTGCTGCTGCTCTGATCAGCAGTTCTGATTGGTCAAAGCACGGCCGAGCCCCTCTGTGTACGTGCGTGAGAGCCACACACGTGTATGTGGTGCAACACATCATGGGAGCTCGTCTACTGCAGCAGACGATGCCCAAATATAGGTGAGTTCTGCTAATCTCCCGGACCCCGTGAAGTCCCATGTGCTACTGAGCACAAGCCATTCATTTGAATAGGGCGCCATCTTGGATCACCGGGGCTTGGTTGGACACCCCTGATTTAGAATGTATGCTTTTGTCAAAACAGTCCTACAAAACAGTTAAAAAGGCAATTGTGCACTTTCAGGCACACGGAAATGTACAAAATGTTTATTTTTTGTGTGTGCCTGAAAATGCAAAATAGTCTTTTTTTCGTATTATCCATTTCTTTTCAAAAATAGAAAATGTATTGAATGCAAAAGTACACCGACCAATTAAGCAAGTAATTTTTAAAATGTTCTTATTTACATTTTCTAATTACAATTTGTTTTGACAGAATATAACTTTATTGAAATCTGAAAGAAATGCATAATAATTGTAAAAAGTTAGCATTTAAACTTTGGAAGAAGCCTTTAGCAAACCCGAGACGAGGTCTGCAAAGTTCCTCTGCCTCAAGCAAAATAGATCTCAGCTTTTTCAACACAGAGAAAGAGAAGGGAGGTGTGAGCCTTTGGAGAGGGACACGGGGAAAGATTACAGATTGAACAGATCTTTTATGAATGACTTTATGGTGACACCTAACCCTATCTGAAACCTTCTATGCAAATGATGGACCTCTCAAACAATTGAACACTATATTTTACATTTCTCATGTTATTGATCTAAGAAAAGATTCATTGTAATTTTCTTCTACAATATATAAAAGTGGTCTGTAAACATTCTCCAGGCAGGCATTGCAGATTTTCAACAACTTCATTTCTGTAATGTTTTATTCGACCTGCACATCAGGGGGCGGAGCTGTCTCACTTCCAAAAATGTCTGTCTACTTGTTTACACAGATTTCTATGCAAACATTTCTCAATTCATCATTTGAAACGAAAACTGCATGAGCTGAAAGATTAATATAAACAAATACACTAAATGCCAATTTGTAAATTTCTATCTCCTCTGGGTGTTTCCCCAGGGTCAGCTCTGATAACCACAGCGAGCAAATGTTGCAAATCTGCAACAACCCAGAATGGCTTGTCTGTGAAGGTCTCTCTCGAAATAAAGGTAGGCTTGTTTATTACTACCCCACATAACAATTTTCCCCTAATATAGGATTTTTCCAGTCATTATAATTTAAACCCTTAAAGAGTTTAGCCTGGTTGTACCACACCATAGTACGAATTACATTTTGTACTAAGGTCTGGAGGTGCTCCATTGAGCTCCGTCAACAGGTGGGAGGGTTAACTCCTTTTGCAGATTGAAACGATTGGATCTGAGTATGTATTGCGCCCGAGTGAGTGGTTAGCATTTAGCCTAGCCATCTCCTTTGCTGCTAACAGACCCCATGGGGAGTAGCTCCACAATCTTTGCCAGCAATGACTTTTGCTAAACATTCCTCTTGCACCTGCTTTAATTTCTTGATAGAACCAGAGCGGATTACTTTACTATCGCATTCTTTGCCATTGCCAAACTACAACCTGCCCGTTCAGTGCAAACTCTTCGTCACTCACATCTAACACCCGCCTCCTGCGCTCGCAGATCGGTCGGATGGAATTCAATCGATGTAATCGCAAACAGGGACCAGACCCAGACGTTACATGCAGGGAAACGATTGTACGGAGTGTGCATATGGCTAAGGCCAGGCTATATGAGATGCCACAAACCTCAAAAAGGTCGTATATAACACATAATCCAAAATGAAAAGAACCTGTTTTTGAGAAATGTCTACTAAAGTTTTTGAACCTACATCCATTACTACAACTGCAATGAATTTACTTGATCATTTGCTTCATCTGTTTCATTGAATTGCATTATGGACCCTGTCTCTTGACAATTCCTCAGAGCCGTTTCTTGTGGAATAGAATTCTAATTCAATCGCTCCAAATCTACTCTTCATTTTCCCAGAGCTGCAGCCACTGAGAACTAAGGACGAACCAAATTAACTAGACTGCCATTTTTATTAATGAGGTGTTGCTGCCCTTCAGCCTTTGGGGCCTCGCAAAGCAGTTGGCATTCAGCTTTCTCAATTATTTATCATGTAATGGGATGTTTACTTTTTCCTCATTGCTTGACCGATTCATACATCTAATTCAATTTGTTTGTTTTTCCTGTACTCCTTGGTAAAGTAGACAGGCCTATTAAACATAGTGGTATCGGAGCGCAATGATTTTTAGTTAGGCAAGACCCATCTAAGGGCTAAAGACTCTTGGGAATGTATTTAGTGCGCTGTAAGAAGCACAAATTCTTTTCGAAAACAGTGATCTTTCTGCAGTCAGATTCCTCAGGCATAGAATCCCTCAGAGAAATGCGTCCTTCGGGAAATCAGCTTGATAGAGAGAACAGACTCGCCACGCTAAATGATCCACGCTCCATCACTGCTTTCTCCACAGCGTACGGCTACACGTCTGCACTTCGGTCCACAAGGAGGGAATAGCATTTATGTATACCTGTTTATCACACCTGTTCACATTCAAGTATATCATTTTATTCCCACTGTCCGGTAATGAGACAACCACACAGAAATGTCCCCATTGTGGAATGAATAAAGGTTTTCCTCATTTATGTTATATCTTCTATTCTTTTTACTGCCCCTGTGTGAAATCATTTGCCTATATTTCAACATTCCACAATTTTGCTGTTTAGGGAGTGAATGAATTATTCTGTGTGAAGTGTCTTGAAAAGCACCAATTAAGTAGTGTGCATTATTATTAAAGGAGCCATGGGTAAAAGTCTGGCCAAGTGTGGTTTTGCACCTTTTTCAAAATTCTGTTTTCCTCTCCCTGACTCAGGCTGTCAGATATGCAGCTGAATCCTACTTAATTTACACTGAGATTAGGCTCAAGGAAGTAATTGCATGGAGTAAATTGTCTGTCTCCGTATGTTTTACATTGCCATGATAGCCGTGCTAATGTTGGAATATATTTCTTCAGCGTATTAGCATATTGCGAATGAAATAGGCACTGACACAACCCAAATCATATTTTTACTTGTCTTTTTGCCCTTTCATTTTGATTACACATTGACCTAAAGGCTAACAGGCATATATTTCCCAATGCAGCCTGTTTGTTGATTTTGTAAAAAAAAAGAATGGGAACTGATGGCCCAAGCTATCATGGGATAACAGAACTTTACAACACACACAATTTGTGACATTAGAATGGTTTACCCAACTAACAAAACACATATTCTTAGAATCTAATTAGGACTTTTGGACACAAAGAATGTTACTTTGATCTAAACCTTTTTAAAATTCAAAATCCAAAATCTAATGGGTTTTATTGTAGATGAAGGTGGGGGACTGGGGTATCAACACTTCAGCAAAAAGCAAAAAAGGACAAATAATTGTTTTATATCATGCAGTAAATTAATTTGCATTAAATTCTTACATGCAACAGTGGGATAAATAAAGGGCCCCTCAAATGATCTTATAATGCTAATGTTGTTACTTAAGTGCTTTTCCAGACAATAGCTCCTTGCAGTCATTTAATCCATTTTATTAGATCTGAGAAGGAAATTCTTCAGCCTCGGGGGAAAGAACATCACTTGTATTATTATGCAAATTATAAATATATGCAGTTTATTTGAACTTGTCACTTGCGGCCCCACGAGTAATACGTTCTTTAAATACAGATACCGCTTAAACACACAAATGGCATCTCATATATTAGCATAATGTATCAGTCAAATACATCAAAGTTATTAAATCTGTAAAACACAGAGATTTCATGAATAGCAAAGGAAAGGAGAACAACCCTAACTCTGTTCTGGCTAAAGTGAAAAGGACTTCTTATTTCCCTGAGCACCACATAACAGATGATCAGTGATCCCATGAGTGCACACCACACTCCGCTAATCCTGTCCACCGCTTCCTCTGAATATCAGCCTTAAAACAAGAGGATTTACGGTTCAAATGTAAACCACAGTTATTTATTCTATCTCTGGTGTGGCAAAATAGGGCAATCGTTTTTCCAAGATTACTTGTAGGAATAGTCTATTTAAATCCAAACACAGTCATTTGCCAGACACTGTTGTTTGGAGCAATTCAAGGTGGAAATTGGATTGATAGTGAAATGCGTTTGGGTGAAACACTATTGACATAAAAAGAGACCAGATGTGCATTGTTGCATTAGTTACACAGACATTATGAAAACATTTGTTCAAGAATTACATTTGTTTAGGAACATTTAGATAGTTGATGGAATTGTTATAATAACCTTTTTTTTTTCTTTTTTCCCCCCAGTTTCTGAAATGACAAATCCCACTATTCTGTGCATTTAAAGTGCATTCTGAATTCAACAAATAATGCATATGTTTGACTATCACGCCATTGCTTCACTTTAATACGTGCAGCTATGGGCAGCTTTTTAAACAGCTTTTTACTATCCCCCAGTGGGCAATAACGTGCACTACAATTGTACAGAGGAAAGATACTGAGGTCAACATGGTTTTATTTAATTATTATCACTATTTAAAAGGAGAGAGTTTGAAGAAGATTTCACAAATACTTTATAGACAAATTGAGGTCGAACTATCAGACTCTAATGTACGAAAATAGAGACGTATAATCATGCGTGCACTGAATAAATAGACTCATAATCAGTCAATTATGAATATATTTGAATGTGTTTGATTTCATTATTTGTTCATTTGAATGGGACATTTTTTTTGTTCATTTGAATGGGACATTCAAATGAATTGGGACATTCAGTGTATTGATGAACGGCAGTGTTATAAATTCACCAGATTATATCCTTGAGCTATTTTCTATCTGTCAGCCCACACTCACACTCACAAACACACACTCATTCACCCTAAACTATAGTTCTTTATTGCATTTTTAGTGGTAAGGGAAAGTCAAGCACCTGGAGATTATCTACGCAGACATAAGGAGAACATGCAAACTCCACTCAGAATGGCGTGTCTGCAGTTAAGATCGAATCCAGGATCTTTTTGCTGTGAAACTTGCTTTTACGGCTCAAATATGTCTATTATCGGCTCTGCATGTAATTATACCACATGTCTGGTTTCTGTTGCTGTTGCCTATGTACGTTTATCCAGTATTTCCAAGTTCTTAAAACAACCACAGCCCGCACTGAGTAAACTGCAGACAGATATAGGCTGAACCACACAAAAGCTAAACGTTAGCCACACGTTTATTAATGTTACACTTTTCATGTGCAGCACCTCCCTCACAGTTGCCAGATTATTTCCGTCAATGTCCCCAAACATACAATATGCACAGTCTGTAACCGAGTTTGGGTCCAACAGTTATTTGAACAACAATATTTCCGAAGCTATTTCAGACCCTACATGTTAATCTATACACGTTTAAATACAGAGCACATACTATATTCATTTCCCCATGTTGGCTTTGTGGTGTCTTGTCTGGGTGTGTGAAGTCCCTCATTACTTTTCATCTTTGGTTTCAGTTTTCTCCCCTGTTTGCTCCGTGTCCTTAGCCTCTTCCACCTTTATTTGTTCTTTTGACTCCTCTCCCTTTTTAGATTCGTCCTCTTCCACCGGCTCCTCTCCCGTCATCCGCTCCAAGTCGGAAAGACGGAGTTGGAGAGTCGTTTCTGTGGACTCATATTTCACAAGTATCTTCTTTATCTTGACCTGCATCAGATCCATTGTGCTGTACAGCTTGTTCACTTTTTCCTCGAGCTCTTTTACTTCCGGCTGGATGTTTGCCGGGTCCAGATCTATGAGGTTGTCTTTCAAGAGGATCTGGCGCCCCTTTTCCTCCAGCATTGCCTTGGCATCTGGGTACTCTGTCAAGGACTCCATTAGGTCATCTTTGGAGAGGCAGAAAAGATCAGAGTAACCAATACTTCGGATATTTGCTGTTCGTCTATTTCCGGCTTTGCTGCCTTTGATGTTGAGAATACTAATTTCACCAAAGTAGCTGCCACTTCCCAATACGACAAATTGCGTGACGCCATCATCGGCGACAACTGCAAGTTTGCCATCTTTTATGATATACATTTCGCGCCCGATGTCGCCCTTCTTGCAGATGTAGTCACCCGGGCTAAACACTTGGGGTCGTAGTTTGAGGACCAGCTCGATCAGCAGACCGGCCTCACAGTCTGCAAAGATTCTGACTTTCTTCAGCGTGTCCATGTGAACTTGGATGGCGATCTCTGCTCTCAGTTTGTCTGGGAGGTAGCGCAGAACTTCTCGCTCATCCTGGGCCTTACCGTTGTTCCATAAGTAGTCAAACCATTTTATGACCCGTTCTTCAAGTTCTTTGCTGACCTTTCGGGCCTACAAAAAAAGAAATCAGGGACAATTTTAGTCTTTAATTTGATCAATTTGAAAACTTTCTTACTTCATTAATTTGATGGAAAGTGATCATCGTTGAAGTTTTGCTTTTACTTATTTTGGCGCTCACCCAATTAGATTGAAAAGTAAAACCCTCTTCACCATTTGGGGCTGAAAAATCTTAGGTTTAACGTTGTATATAGTCATATTTATTTTGGTAATGTAATTCTCAAATTCTGATATGACCCCTAAAACCGGACCAATACAGAGTAAAAAGAGGGCAGCGCTACTCCTGATTGGCTCTTTGGTTGCTAGGTAGGCCATCTGAGAATTATTTTTGTTCCTATTGTTTGTATAGGTGAGATGAAACATGAAAATAACCCCACTGTGGGATGAATAAAGGTTCTCTTATCTCATTTTATCTTATTCTAATCTGCAATTGCAGTGGATTGCTGCACCACAGTGGAAGGGGAAATTGCAGCTACAGACCTGGGGAGAACATGCAAACTCTGGAGCCGAGTAAACTAGTTTCCACGACTTGTATTCAAGTACAATAGCTACGTAATTCTAATTTTGCTTAGAATGGCAGAGCAGCCCTGTAAATTTAAACAACTCCCTCTAGGCGCACATGTGTCTGGGTGTTTGGCAAGTATGTATTACCTGCATGTAGTGCTTGATGTTGTCTATCCTGGACTGGAACTGGGCTTGTGCTGCGTTCATATTGGAAATCATCGTAGCAATGTTTCCCACTATAGTAGCAAAAATGAGGACTCCAACCAAGAAATCCATAACATGAAAGAGGAACTCAGAGTCCAGAGCTGGAGGAGGAGTCTCCCCAATAGTTGTAAGTGTCAGTGTGGACCAGTACAGACTAAAAGCATACTTCCTCATGGGCAGACCAAATGCTGGCTCCTCTGGGTCGTCAAGAGCAGGATAGACCCAGTCATCCGCTCCAAACCCTATGGCCTTAGAGAAGGAGAAGTAGAGGCAGGCGTTCCAGTGGATGATAATAAGAATATACATGATGAGGTTGCCGATGCGAAAGATGTTTGGATAGTTAGTCTTTGTTTCAGTCTTGGTGAAGAACTCCAGCATCCGGCCTATTCTCAACAGCTTGTTAAGGCGGATCTCTGGGTAGTCTATTCCAAAGTACAGATAGAATACATCAGTGGGCAGCATGGAGATCACATCCAGACGGAACTGGAAACTGGAGACGTAGCGATCTTTCAGCATCTGCTTGTCTTTCACCAGCAGGCCTTGTTCAAGATAACCTGTATGCACCAAAAAGTATGTGTAGAAGTCAGTACACAATCAACTACCTTTTCATGCCAAAGGGAAGATGAATAAACCTTAAACAGAACCCATTTTTATGTCAAGAGTTGTGTAAAATCATGTCTCACCTGTTCTGCTCCGGAAGAACATATCAGCAAGGTAGATGAGATCTGAGCTGTAGTCCAATAAAACCCAGTACCCAATGTAGTTATGTTGGAGCTCTTCAAAGCAGGCCCTGCGGCAAAAAAAGCGTATGGGAACAATCTCTGTTTTGATGTATTGGATGCAAGGTGTTTAATTACATTTCCAAGTTAAATGTGCAACTCCGGAGACAAGTGAAAAAAAGAGTTTGAGAAAAATGAGACATTTGCCCTGGCATTTCATCACGCATCCAAGCAAAGAAAATTAGTCTTTTGGCAGAGCTCAAATAAATTGCTGTGTTCTCCTTTGCAGGCCTTCTTCCTCCCACTCCATCTAATGTATTGTCATGGTGGTGATATATTCTTTATAAAAATTCCATTATATTAATGCCTTACAATGGAATGTCCACCTCTATGAAGACAAGCAGACAGTGGACCTATGTCAATGTGCAACTTTAACTGAATAAAGAACAGAAAATGCTTAACATATTCATGTGACTCCAGTATAGTACAACTTTGAATTATTTGGCTTAAGCATAGATACTTCAAGGGAGGATACAGCTGTTTAAAACCATAGAATGAAGTACTAGTAGAAGTAGAAGTGCTTTAATGCATTTTACTTTTATGAAAAGGTTTCCAGTCCAGGCCTCTATTCCTTTTTATTCAATCAAATACGCACCAATATTCAAACTCACCTTGCTATAATCATGGTCCAGTTGTACATGACTGGCATGGTGATAACAAAAAGCCAGTTGTAATACAGGTTTCCAGCTGGATTTATGACAAACAGTTCTTTTGGCCTGAAAGTGGCAGAAGTCATTGTGGAGTGCAAATACAAAAACACCAGGGAATTCAGATGCAATAAAGTTCACCTACATTTCTTTTTGCTTTTCTTTCTCCTTTGCCTCCTTCTCCTTTGCCTCCTTCTCTTTGGCCTCCTTCTCCTTGGCTTCATTCTCCTCTTTCTCTTTTCTTTCTTGTTCCTTTTTTCTAAAACAAACGTAAACACCAGGCATGACTGGTAGAAAGTGAATCAGCTGCTTTTGTGGCTTTGGCCATTTTACTGGTCAGATCTATGCACAGACCCTTTTATAGGAACATTACAGTGAGACTTGGGATGTCAGTGGTTCAGTAAAACACACATGATATAATAGAAGATAGATCTAATGCAATCATACATCTCAGCTCTGGAACTTCAAACAGAAAAGCTATATTTTGATCAAAACACGCTTGATAAGCAGTTCCCAATGGACTTTGTCTCACATATTGCCAACAAAATTAGAAAAGACTCAAAAAGATTTATGTATGTGTTTTTTATGGGGCCTGTAAATAGACGCAATCATAGCTTTGTAGTTATTTTCCATCTGTAGTCCCACAGTCACACTTACAAAATTATTCACCTATTCTACATGTTTTTCAACAGACACAGTGAAAACAATTCCACAAAGATAGGCCTAGGTCATCTCTTTTTAATAATAGTTTAATCTTTTGTCATTCTAATAGTGAAATATTATTCAGTATTTGTTATTCATCCTAATGTAATGCAAAGAAAATACAGAATGTTCTTGCTAAATCTAACTTTTCCAAGTGCGCTCTTGTTAGAACTTGCAGTTCCCGGCACCTCTGCTTTGGAAATGCCTGATTTATTAAACAAATATTTACTCTTTTTTGTCTTTTTTGCCTTTTTTCCTTTTCTTCTTTTTCTCCCTGTGAACATAAAAAGGAACGTTTAAAAGCAGAGTAATGTCAGCGTGGAACAATGTGCCTGTTGTTGCCCGCACTCCTCGTTGCTGTTGCAGTTGTTCATGTTGAGTGAGCCGCGGTTGAAAGCAGACGGCGTTCTGAAAACAATAAGTATTCTATATGAGCAAACGGATCTTACATTGAAGGTGTACCTTTATAGACACCTCCTCACAATTCATCATCATCCTCGGTGCACTCTTCATCATCGGAGGTGAGCGCCGAGGCGAGCAGAGGGGGAAGCAGACTTGGGGTTGCCATGACAGCAGATCTGACAGAACAAATTTTAATAAGCGATCAAGATCAAGGCAGGCGGTTCAGATAAACCTATAGATATAGTGGATAGTGGTGTTGTGGCAGTGGACACATTTGGATTGAAAACAGAACATATTTGTTACCAACAGCATAATCCCAGAGGTATTTGACAAAACTCATTGATGAAAGGATCACACTTACCTCCCTGATTATGTGAAACGTTTATGTGCACAGAGTGAACTCACTGAAAGAAAACACCCTTTAGAGCTTTGCAAATATTTTTTTTTTAATTCTTTGACCTTGCAGTAATCCAGCAGCTGTATGAGTGGATGTATGTAGGGTCATTTACTTTCAATCACAGTCTCGAGGATGCAATAGGAGCATGTGTTTGAGGAGTTTTGTTTGCTGTGGACCCTCTCACCAGAAACTGAAAAACATCAGATCCTGCACCACTGTAGACACAACTGAGATCAAAGGCACCATGCTAACCACTACTGCCACTCGATTACTGCAAGGTCAAATAAGCAAACATAAAAAAACAAATAGAACACAAATATGTCATCAAAAGTTTAATATCGGATTGACATTTAAAGAAAAGTACAAACATTTCATTGTCATCAGAAAAGTTGTGTTGAGTAAAAACAGACCAAACAAAGAATCTCCCAGTGCCAGGACCTTATATCACTGAATTCTGAACACCAAAGTCAGCAATAGTCCATGTTGGCTGACAGTGTGTTGCAAAAGTGTAAATATTCATAAAGAAAGAAATAATACTATTCAATCTACCCAGCTCTCTGTGACCCTCCGAGAGACTTAAAAATCACTTGATTCAAAACACACTTCAAAATCACAATGACCCTTTAATGTTTGCTCTATTTCTGAGCCACTATATTGAAATCTACCTCATTGGGGAAAATATCACTTGATTTTTTTGCACTTTTTCCATCAATCTGCCGCTCAACCATTGTGTAAAGCCTATAATTATAACAACAAGGGTGTTCAAAAATAATGCTATAAAATGTATATGTATATATGTTTGGTAGTTATATTAGTATTTTTTTATTATAAAGATAATAAGAACTAATTTTTCTAGGATTAGTTCTCCTTCACCCTATAAATAAAAAATACATTACTTTCTTCAAGAAGTAAACATCAAAGGGTTATGGTATAGCCCTATATTTTATTTTCCCCAGAGGGAAATTTGTCCTCTGCATTTGATCCATCCTGCAGTACACTGGGGCCTCTGTCCGGAGCAGTGGTCGCTGCAGCATGGCACGCTGGGACCAATCTCCAAATGTTGATGCTCGGCTCAGGACGACTGGAGCTGGCGGATATTCCCTTTGGTGGTTTTGCAGAGGTCGTCACTAAACATAATTAGAAATCTGTAGACTGGCCCTAAAGTATCTTGCAAAGAGCCAAGAAAACTCTCAGAACACAACATTTTGTTAATAAGATTGCAGGGTTGAACTTACATTTTTAGGCTCAGGGCTGCTTATGATAAATGAGTTAAAAGAGACGTATAATGCTAAATTATTTCATTTTTTTTAACAATATAACAGCCTTGACCCCCAATTAAAAAACGTACCAGGTTTTTTTTTAAAGATCCTTCCACGCTCAAATGAGGAACAAGAGCATGCATGGAACTGTGCTCCTTCTGTCTTTACGCCTTTAATAGTTTGATATAAATTCAGCACTTTCTGCAACCAATACGTTGTGATACTTTATCAGGAAAAATTAGGTTCTGTACAATCCCATTGGCTTTGTTTGCGGCTGGTAATTTTGGAATTTGAAAAAGAAAAAAAAACATAATCGTCTTCTCCCTCTGGTGGTAGAATAGGGAGTTACAGACACAAACATGTTTTACCCCCCATATCAAATAATTAACATTTAATATTTAATATTGAAGTGAGTGGTCTTATTATTGCTTTCGATAGTAAAAAACCCCAAAAAGCCATTACTATATTATAGTGAAGTACAGTATTCTTCTTATAACAGAAAACTGTTCTTATATCACAGAAAATTACATAATAATAATAATGAGTTAAGTTAGGTCTAGTCAGACCCCAAGTCTGTTTATATCATCAGTACCAGCATTTCCTCATCCCCCCAATGCACTGCATAAGAAATAATCCTCTTTGTTCCCTCGAATTTGAATCAAGTCCTTGGAAAAAATATTAAATTTCAAAATGTTCACCTACCTCAATTTGCAAATATAGATAAATGCCATTATTGTTATAAAGGACAAATGCATACACACATGCAAACAATACATTAGCTACATACCTAAATTTCTTTCCAAAAATATTATCACATTTCTACTTTCTGTATGTTTATTCTAAATCTGATCAGGTGTTACTGAGACAGTATCACAGAGAAAACCACAGAGCTCACCTTGTTAGCTTGTGTATTGCACAGCAACATCCATTTGGTGCTCTCTCCAGAGAAATATCAAGTCCAGATGTTTGCCTCCATAATTACACTAATCATTTTGATCATATTTCATACACTTGTCGTCAAGTAGCACCTTTACACAACACCTCTCCCTGAGTGTGTCGTGCCGTCTTAGTGACCTTCATAAGGATTTGTGGATTACACATTGGAGGGAAGACCAGAGTGCATTGTCCTACTCTGCTCACATAAAGCAGCGTCATTGTCATCAGTTTCATTCAAAAACTCGTACTTATGTAGAACCCAGACAAGTGGAAACCATTTACAGCAACTTATTATCCGTCAGACTCAGAACTCGTCATGTTCCTGCCCATCTGCAGAACAGTAGGGGCCTTATTGCACTGCTGCTGCAACACCCTGGGTCCTCTCGCAGTGTCAGCGCTTTCACTCATATCCAAGTCTGATCCTATTAGTCCTGCACCACAGAGCTGATCTGGGACCAGTTGGATAAATGAAATCCAGCAGGCAGAAGTAGCTGTGTGACAGGTCTTGATATTATCAGATTTTTATGACAGCAGCCAATGCTTTTTATCTCTTTTCCAAAATTGTGCTTAGTTTGTTTATGGTGTGGCTGACAAATAATATTATAAATGAAAGAAGAAGCGTTCAACCTCAGATTTCAAAAGATGTGCGTAACTTTTGCTGCTAATTTGAAGAAGTGTGTTCAGATAAAATATTATTCGTATTAAAAAACTTTATTCACGACATAAAGAAAACACTTTCCTTTACAAAAATACAAACATGTTCTTTTGCATTCACTTTCTAATGTTTGCTAATCGTTCGACACCTTGATATGCATTTCAAAATCACGTATGCAAGAACATCACACAAAGGACGTCAATCATTCTTAACCCTATGCAATAGGAACTACAGCAGGATCCGCATCAGCTGCAACTGGACCCCCCACATCAGGGACTACATCAACAGGGGCCACATCCACAGGGGCCACATCCACAGGGGCCACATCCACGGGGACAAACTCCACTGGGGCATCAACGACCACCGGCTCAAGAGGAGCAGGATCGGCAGGGACGGGGTCTACAGGGGCAGGATCCGCAGGGGCAGGGTCAGCAGCGGCGGGGTCAGCAGCCGCGGGGTCAGCAGCAGCGGGGTCAGCAGCCTCCGCAGCCTCAGCCTCCTCCACCTCCTCCTGTTCATCTGAGTTCACAGGGGCGGCACCAGCAGCTTTAGGGGCGACCCCCTCCTGTGTACACGTACACAAGTACAGTCACACAACAAAGAACATATGGATTCCAGCTCATAAACAATAAATTATAGAGCAGGTTAATTATAAGGAGTGAACTTTACTCCAAGTGTATGACATCAGTGTTTGTTTTATCTTGTGCTTCCCACCCACATTGTCTCATAGGATCAAAGAGCCACAATCTTGTTTGAAAGCAGTTTTTATGATTATTGTAAAATCAGCTAATTACAGCTCTGGCCAAGGTCTTCTTAGAAAGTTGTTAAGCAAAATAATAGTCTTTAGTCATGACAGCAGAGCACCTCATTTAACCTGCATAAAGTCAGCAATCAAAACAGCTATGAGAAGACTGTGAAAAGATAACTTATCTTCGCCAGTATTTTACAGGCATTCACTATCACATTCACTATTACATGAATCCAACTTTAAAAAGAAGCCGGTGAGTATTAGAATCTGGCACACACCTCTGCCTCTTCCTCTGATGCTTCCTCAGCAGGGGCTGCAGCAGCAGCTGGGGCGGGGGCTGCGTCCACCTGCACATACAGACCACTCAGTGTTTGGCACCAACAAAGACCTCATGATACTTGTTTTTTCATCTGTTTCATGTCCAGAACCTACCTGTACAAGAGGTGCAGTGGCCGCTGCTGGGTCAGCCTGGAAGTGTTCAAAGAGCAGTGCAATTGTTTTAAAATGCGGTTCATAAATAGTGGTTAAGTGATGTTGTTAAGTGAACTTACAGGTGCATCTGCGGGAAGGAAGGGGTTCACCAGTCCCTACACACACACATGAGCAATGATTATAGACAGCTCAGTTATCAATGTGGTAATTATGCTCCAGGACAAAGAGGGGACCTGTTGTTGGTACATCCTATACATCTCCATCCAGCGCAGAGCTTCATTAGCATGAGCTGCCACCTGCTTAAGAAAATCAGACAGTTTAAAACTAAAAGCAATAATTCATATCCTCCCAAATCAAATATGGCATTATAAATACACCGTGTGTATGTTTACCTCATTACTTTCACTCCCCGGAGCCTAAATAACGGCAGAAATAAAGAGGTCACTTATTGCTCTGCTCATAAGAATAATGTTTACATTCATAAAGATATCTGAGTCAATAACCAACTCAGCTACTTACTGGAGCAGCTCTGGCGACGACCAGCAAACACGCAATCACCAGCAGTTTCATTTTGAAAGTCTGCAGAATTTAAACATTTGTTACTGAATATGAATGCATTTGCTCCACCAGAGCAGTATTACCTTGTTGTACATACACTATTAACCTCATGTGAACTGGAAATATCATTTACCAAATTTGATTTTGAATTCTCACGAAAATAGAGGTGATTCTTACCTGTTGAGTGCTGTCGTGAAAAACTGAAGATTTCTCAAGGTTGCAGCAAATCTTGTCCATCTCCTTGAAGGATGCCATTTATATCCCAGAACATCCTTTGAGAGCCAATCACATGCGCACATGGCTTTTTGACGAAATGCCCCACACTTCAAAAAGTGAAAAGGAGGCATGCATAAGGCCCCTCTTACACTTAATTACATGCTGCGCAGGTTAGCTGAGCACACATGCCCCTCTTTATCGCCCTAAACCAAACACAAAGTGGTTAGAGCTGACACAAGCACATGCCTTGTGGTGATAAGAGAGGAGGAAAAGTTAACCCAAAAATTGTCTCACGATAATAAGCTAATAATGACAGGAAGACCCTCAGGAGACATTGTGACAGTGATGCAATCCTCTCATGAGACTGGGTCCTGAGCGATGGACCATGCATGGGATTTATTCAGGTTATCGTTTGCATTCTGCCTCATTATTCATTTATAATGGGAGGGCTAATCTAGTGCATGTATTTTCAGGGGTAGCATCTCATTGCTAGTAATTGTAATAATGGATTGCTGTTATTGCCTTACAAGACTTTCGCAGAAACAAACATATCTCATTTTACTAAAGGTGTGTTATGTAACTTTTTAATGTGACACATGTTTGTGTCTGGAGCAGGGCCGACTCTGGGCACAGGCGAGCAGGGGCAGAGCACAAGGAGCAGAAGGCTAGGAACCCCTACACACCAGCTCTGATACATACAGGGGGGAAACACAGAGTAACACTTAAGATAAGATAAGATGTGCTTTATTTATCTCACAAAGGAGACATTTACAGAAAATATATTATAAAATTTTTTTTTTGATGTTTAATAATATACATTACTGATGTAATCAAAATGATGCAACTACATTCCAACAGTAAATAAAATAGAAGCACACAAATGCTTTTTTGACCTAAAATACACCATAGGAAAGTTTACCTGGTTTTTCTGGCAGATTCAGCCATTTGTTTATTTTACTTCTGGCAATTTAGCAACGGCATATTACCCTGACATGTTTCAACTGCAACTTCCATCTGAGGAAGATGGAAGCTGCCGTCAAAACATGTCAAGATGATAAAATCACAATCTTCTTATTGTCTGGTAGAGAAAAAACAAAAAACCTAGAAATGCCCCTGAAAGAAATGCAATTGCACATCAATATATAATATATAATATAATATATAGTTTATCATTCTATGGAGAAGTTCACTATCTTTTTTTTACTACACCACAATGCCAAATCCTATTTCTTGTTGCTTGTTGTTTTCAAGAATTATCTAAACCCTTTTTGTGTTGGAGCCTCCAGAGCTAACGAAGAATGTGTGATAATGAAATAAGAACTGAGCCAGTGAACACACGATCAACACTTTTATCTCAGCCTCCAATGGCTCAGGTCTGGACATTATTGCTTCGTCATGAAAGGGAAATAACACGGCGCAGACATTTGTATCCATTGAGACCATAGATTGGGACGAGCAGACAATACCACCAGGTTTAGACCGGACTGACAGCCCGATCTTCAATACTGATAAAAATAAATAACATGATGATGATGTTATAATATACAAAGCATGATATTAAATATTGCTGTATTATGTAGTTGTATAACATTGAAACAATATCAGCATACAATGACATTATTCAAATTGGACTTGAGCCGAAGAGTAT
>JAPMNZ010932165.1:0-15131 GCA_029875035.1 Pomatoschistus microps | reverse complement strand
ACTCCGACTCCAGGTTATGTGCGACTGTGGGGGAACCATTGTGTCGCCGTAGCTTCGTCCCTGTCGAGTCTCAGACAGTCATACACATCTAAAGGTGTGACTTCAGCTCCAGAATAGAAATATAGGTGTTGTAGCAGGTGTTGTATACGTCTTGACTTTTAGTTTTAATAAAAGTGTTAAGGTTCGTGTTTTCTAAAGTGCGTGTGAAATTATCTTTGCATTTAGGTGTGAAGATGGGCAAAACATGCCGCTATTATCTGTTTACATGTCATTGTGTTTTGCTTATGTGGGTTTCGTGCTTGTGTTGCAAGCTGTTTTCTGTGTGCCGTATTCAGCAGGGACATGTGAAATGAAAGGGGCATGCTCTGCTGTTGCCCACATGTGTCTCCCCCTCCACAGCACCTTGCCCCCTGTGTTTATGGGCCTTGTTAGCACAAGCTTGCCTTTCAATCTTCGTTACTGGCTTAAAATTCGATGTGTCGTACTCACAGCTCACAGCAAGTGAACCGTGTATGAACAAATTTGTAATCTACACAAAGTGCTTAATCAAATCAGTGGCTGCCCCCGGAATAAATATTGCAGAACGTCTTGAATGAAGGTTTCTCAGAGATCTGTGCTTTGAGTGCACTGCAGACAACAGCCCTATATGAGCTCACCTAATATATTTCCTCTATTTATATTTGCAAATGTTTGCAGATTTAAACAGTTTTACCAAGTTATACACTTTTAAATGTATTCGAAAAAATCTATTTGTCATTTTTAGTAATTGTAAGGTACAATTTATTGTCCCCATAGCCACAATTTGTCCTCTGCTGTTGACCTATTATTTAATACCACTAGGGCAACCTGTCAAGAGCAGTGGCCACTACAGTGCTGCGCCTGTGCACCCATCTCCAGTTGTTGATGGTCAACTTTGTCAGGACTACCAGAGCTGAATGATTTTACCTATGGTATATGTTTAGGGTGATGGGGGAAACAGAATTGCCCAGACACAGGGAGAAACGTGCACACTCCTCACTCATGGGAATGCTACCCACTCCACCCCATCTTCATTGGGGTTGTAAAATGAACTTCATTATATTTACCACAGCTGTTTATTACAAAAAAGTATCTAAGTTGTTTTTCAGCCCTAATATGTGTAAAGATATACGTAATGTTATGTGCTGTTAATGTCAAATTTTACAGATTAACCCTTTACAAATTTGCACTTTACAAATGTACCCAAAGTTTATTCTTTACTGGCAAGAATACTGAGCCAGAGAAGAACCGGATCCAGCACGGTTTCTGCTCTGTGTGCACTCCGTGTTTGCAACGGGCTATAGACGGATAACTTGAGCCTGGAGCTCCAGCGAGAGAGACAAAAAAAGAGGACTATGAGGACATGCCTGCCTATAGCCTCCGCTAGTAGGAAATGGCGGGAACACAACAAGTTCCTACAAGTGAGCATTATTTCTGGAGGATTATTTCACAACACCTGGACCATTTCAAATATACATTTTACTCATGATAAAAGTTTCTAACACAGATCTTCAGCGTTCAGCAAAGAGAGGGGTCTAAAACTGCAGTATTCCTGCAGGTCCTTATCTTTTTTGATTTCACTAGATCTCTTGAAAAAGATCCAGTCTCCAGGGCTACCTGAACCTCAAATGGCAAAGGGCCACTAGAATCCCAAAGTTACTGAAAACTTAGGTGGGATGTTGAGATTTATGGTGCCAATCTTGATTAACCCCTTACTCTACAAAGTGCTCCCATCATCAGAAAACTTGTGTTATTAGTCACTAACATTTGACATGAATACTTATTTCATCATGGGAGTATAAATCTGGCCAGAATATGAAAAGATTCTCTGTGAAAAGACGAGCAGATATCAACGTCTCCAGATCTGCTCTTAAGTGACAAATAGGAAGCAGAGGTTTCTACCGCTCACTCAAATACCACGCCTATTATTAATGACAATAATTAGCGAGAACCGTCCTGGCGCGGCCCATCCAAGTGATTAGTACTTTAATGATGGAATGTGAGGTACTAAGCACACGCGGAATTGATTTACGTATTTGCCCTGACCTTTGAAATTCAATTTACGCATTCACAGGGAAAGAAGCATCGACAGTGACAAGAATAGACTAAACATAAAGTATAATTTTCTGTGAGACTTAAGACTTTGGACTTGATGAAATGATTGTGTCTGTAGCCAAAGACAGCAATCAGGCATGCTAATTTTGTCTGCCACAGACTTGTTATGATGTAATGTAGAATAAATTGTTCATCCTGCTGTTTTGCAGTTATGTTTGATGAAAATATTGTTGTTACATATGAACTTTCAACACTTTATTCTTCAGGATCCAAGCCTTTCATGTGCAAGATCTGCAACTTTGCCACGGCTCAGCTGGGCGACGCTAGGAATCACGTGAAGAGGCACCTCGGCATGAGGGAATACAAGTGTGACATCTGTGGGTGAGTTCAGAGCCCAACATCTTTTACACATGATTAGGAGCATTTGTTTTTACATCAAGCGCCTGGTTTAAGATTCTGGCATGTTACATCTAGCTATGTGTAGTTTAAACAGTAAGCAATAGGAGACTCTGGTGCCTGCAGCGCTTTTATTTTTGTACAAATTCAACTCATTTGACGTATGCCTTTGTGCTACCAGCAAACTAGTGCTCGGTCTCAAGTCTGTACCAATTCAGAAATGCCATGACTTGGTTCAATGAGTTATGCAAGACGTCTCTGTCCGTACACATAGTAGCTGCACTTCCCTGTCCCTCAGTGTTCTTGTGCTTTGTCTGGTGACGCCCTCCTTCTTCCTGATGAGCTCTAACAGAAGAACTTTTAGTGTGGGGAGTGATTGTCATTTATAGCTCGCTTGGAGTGTTGTGAGTTAAAAGTCAAAAGGGAAATATTTATATCTACAATCATAGTTATAGCATAGGAAATAAGTCAATTCAATGTATGTGGGTAATGCAAAGCTCTAAGCATCCAATGGTGCATGGCCTAGAGTTTGCATGGCAGGATCTGGTACCCCCTACGTGTGCACCATATGCTGTGCTGCGCTTGCGTTGTTCATGTGGTAGGCCTCCTCTCTGGCAATATGTTCAAATAAATGTTAAGCTGTTTTACATGCAATGGGGGAATACATGTACATTCTGTGATATCTAGTCTTTTACCATTGAGCTTCTGCAGCTTCACATGCACAGAGATGAAGACATATGTAGCATTATTAGTTTCTCCCACTGTGTAATTCTATGTAAACTGTTCCATTTAGTTCAGTCGTGGGACAATTTTGTTCCTCCAAAGCGGAGCAGAGTGAATGTGTTTATTTGCTCCCACTGATGTACGCACACATTACAGCAGGAGCAAACAAGCTTTGGTTTAAGCACAGCTTTTCTCTTAATGAGAAGAAAGACTCATGTTTCTCTGGCCCTCCAGCTAAAAGCCCCTTTTCCCCCGTGTAGGAAATGTGTTGGGCAATGGCCAACTGTATTCTCATGCAGCAACATAAAGAGTACTTCTCCAATATACCTTTTAAATGGGACTACTAAATACAAAGCCCAGTTTCACAAATCATGTGAAAGGAGGAGCAGTGTGCTGGTGACAAATTGTCCCGGTGTGTGCCTCAGTCCTGACTGATCACCCGGCCATCGCTCTCTGTGACTAAAGAGCAGCAAACACAAAGAAAGCCCCAGAAACAGTCATTAAGGCCAGAGCTATACATATAACCCAATCCCTTTGCTAAACTTTTCACGTTTGACGATGTGTCCTTAATCTGAATCTAAAGTGTGTTCGTAATGGAGGTCCATGCTTCAGGTGTAATGTGATTACCTGTTTTATTTTGCATGACCTAGAAAAGTGAGATTATGGTACGATTAAGGTATGTGTTCTCCTGTGGTTACTAATGTCAGGGCGACATTTCACTTAAAAGAATTAAGTTTTATCCATGAATGTAATTACCATCTATCATACAAATTAACAGAATTATGTTAGTGAGGCTTTTATGTTTATGCAATGTATTATTTTATACATTGTTAAACACCTTTGGACTTGGTCTAAAAATGTGTTTACTGTTTTTCAAAAGTTTTTTTCTCACTTTGCTTTCCATGTGCCATCTTTACCTTGTTAGCTACACCTAACTCAATGTTTTAAGCTGGCTCTCGGACTGCCCGCCTCACTTAATCTTCATCCCACTTTGGTTCGTTCCCCTACAGTTGATTGTTAAAGATCATATTGTTGTGGCATTTAATTAAGAAATGCAAATGCGGGGCCAGCACAGATTAGAACCCCTGACCATGCTGCCAATCAAGCCCTGGTGTAGTGGTCAGCTCCTCGCTCATCCACACTAACTCTTTATAGGCTTTCTGTCTCTGCCTCTCTGCTCTCTCCCACACCCTCTGTTGTTTCAGTCCCACCTCTGTCTCACTTTAAAGCAGATTGATGTATCGTAATTTGCCTATATATAAAAATCTCTTAAGGCCCCGAAACTGCATAGGAACACAAATTGGCTGTTAGCATGCAAGATAAGATTCTTCATATTTAATTGGTTGAAAAAATCCTCTAGCATTTGAGACGGCAGGTTTTTTGCATCTCCTTCTGGCGTGTTTCGTCCACAATGGGGGCCTGGGCCACTTAATGAGCATCCTCCTCTCCTCCTCAATCATGTTCGGTGGGAGATAGCCACAGATTCAGCATTTCACACGTACTCCCTGCTCCTCCCCATAGATACAGTGGACATCCAGTTGCTGTGTTGGATGTTAAATTATGCATAAACACTCTAAATGTTTTGAGGCATTGGTTTAATATCTCAGCCTGGGCCCTTCGACGCATTAATGCTATCATGATGCGGATTGTCCTCTTGTGAAATAGCTTTTTATGATTATGGGTCATAAGCTGCTCTTTTTCCAGTCAGGAATTTAAGCAAAACTTTACAACTATTTGGCAAAAGTTTGAGTGAAGTTCTCTGGAGTGTCCTACATTTTTCATTGCCACTGCACCTTTTTTATTACTTGTTAGAAAAAGTATATGGTTTGATATACAGTCAGCATTAAAACATTTTTTTTTCTCATTATTCAATTTGTTGTATTCTACCCTATCCTTAATACAAGCATAGCATTCTGTGCTTTCTGCTTTCTATTTAATATTTCTATGCACATTCTTCCTAAAGTGAACAAATAATTCGTACATTTAATTCAGTAGCAGCAACAAAGTAAAAAACAGGAAATAAATCTGCTTGCTTGCTTCCGTGAAGGTAGGCTGGACCATAGACCATAGCATACGGTTTCCAGTTTTTAACCAGCCAGCCAGCTGACTCATTAATTTTGGCGCAATATTGTAAATATTAAGATATCATTTAATGTGCATATCTTAAAAGACATTTGTATGCATTATTGAACTGTATTACTGTTTTGTAACACGTTTGTGCTATATTTTATAACTGAAGGAGATTTCATTGTGTCACATTATAATGAAGTACAAAATCACAGTTTTTCATCAGTTTTCTTAACTCAAGCATTATCAAGTATGTTCTTTACGTTTGTCGGGGCCTCATGCATGTTGTGTATGTGATTTGACTGGTAACAGGGTTTTATGTCCCCCCTGTCTTGTGAGAATGTCTGGCCCGTTCCCAGAATAGCCCATCAGTTCCGCCCTGCGTGGCTCATCCCCTGTAATGTGCCTTAATGCCCGGGCCTGTATGAGTAGTGTGAGGCCTGCCACTGACACAACATAGCAGCATGTTAGCTCTGCTGCTTATCCAGAGAACGCCGTCACTTAACTCACACCCCTCTATTGTCTGTCCACACCCCCAACATGATTCTCTATAATCCCTCGGCAGATTGTGGTTAGGACTTCCTGAAAACTATTTTTATGTTTTTTTTTCTCCTTCCCATTTAAGCGTTAATGGTTGTTGCAGATGAAGAGTAGGATCCCTATAAAGATGATTATAATGTCACTCTGCTGATCTCCTGCCGCCCTGAAATAATTGTACATCATCGCTTCATAACGTGTCACAGCGACACTTTGGTGGCGTGCAATTAAAACCGCAGAATATAATACACCAAATTACTGGCTGTCAGGCCTACGAACAACACAGTGTATTTGAGTTACACTTAATCATTACGTACATTAGCGATTTTGCTAAGATCCTTCCTCCCTACCCCCTCTGCAGCTTGAGATGAGCTGGTACTTGGTGGCTTAGGAATTGTCTGTTCTTGAACAATGCATTGCACTAATGTTGTAGATGTGAACTTTAAATGATCTGAAGTATGAGAATCAAGACTTCCTGCTAGTTCGTTGTATACTTACTACAGTTATAACACACACAATAATATAAAAACTATAAAACTATACAATACATTTTTAGCATTAATTAATACAAAAAAAGTATATTTTATTTACAGTGACACTTTTCCTATGGCTGCACAGTCAGTCCAGTCTCCGTCACCAAAATAAACATGTTTCACTCCGATGCTTAACAAAATTTAGTGTGCCATTATTGGAAATGAAATAAGTAACGCTAAAGGTCATTGTGAAAATAATGCAGAAAGGCTGGCCTGCAAAGGTTAAGTATGTGGTAGAGCGGCTCTGATGATTACGAGGATGTGGACCACTTGGAGGAGAGCTGGGCGTTTGGGTTGTACTCGGCACTTTGCGATCGCTCTTTATGACCGCGACAGCTTTACAGCCCGTTACCCCCTATAACACGATAAAGCGCAGCATAATGGATTGGATGTGTTTAGTAGCCTTGGGCTGATGTTTGTAAAATTAATGTTTTTTGCAATAGAAACACTCAGAAAAACAAGATGGGAAAGGAAAACTGGAGGAGAAAATAATCAATTCTAAGTCGTGTCAATATATCAATATAAGTCTTCAGATTTTCCTTTTTTTTAGTTTGTACAAATGACGGTCAAAGTTTATCTGCTCAGATACTGTTGGACATCTCTCCTCTAAAGATATGACAGAAAATGTATAACTTAAGAGTCCAGTTTGGCTTAGAGTTCTACAACTCAGCATAAAGGATGAGGATGCTGAACAGCAATCAGACTACTTTTAAATTTGTGTTTCAAATGACACTGCAACATTACTTGACGGAGATAAAAGTCAGCTTGTATAGACCATAGTCTGGTGAAAAAAAGCTTGTTTTATATGGAGCTCCTCAACTGCTCCAAGCGCCAAACACTAAGAGAGGAATCTTTGTCAGCATATCAGTCCTATTAGGTTTTAATAACAATCTCATATTCTTTTGTGGCTTTAGAGGTGGCCTGGGGGGTTCATAATCAAAGCATTTTCCTTTAATCACATGCAAACACAAACAAAATAAAGGGCCAATACAGGAACAGAATTGAGGCGAGGGAGCCAGCGCAGCACAAAGGTTTTGCTAAGTTATACCACTCCTCAGAACATGTCTACTAAGATCCAATAAACTTTGAAAACTTTTTTCATGCGTTCTCTTTTGCTAGCCTAATCTCACTCCTGCTTTCAGCAGGTAACTTGTAAAGAGCTAGAATTACCTTAACGGCACCCGTTCCTTCCATTCTATAGCGCTAATCATTGTCGTATGTATGGACGCAGCAAGGGGAGACGTTAATGAGTGATTAACAACAGCAATTAAAAGATGAAGAGGAAGGCAGATGAAATAAGGGGATGTAATTAAAATATCAGTCCTCTCATTGTCACAAGTGCGAGTGTCATCCATTGTGCTCTTATTAAAATGCTGGGTGGAGGGGGTGGCGGAGGGCATACATTTCCACCAGCCCAAAGTGTCGGGTAATCTCCTCATAGACGGAGTAGGGAGAGGCTGTAACTCATGTTTAAGTGTTGGAGCCGTGTCATTGCAGGTTCACAGTCATGCATTTCCGTGTTGACACCCATCGGAGCAGCGGATATTTGGCAGTCAGGAGTAATTTAACTTAATTAATGGGATGCATATTTGATGGAGGAATAAAATATCCCCAGCTCAGCAAAGTGGAAAAGGGGAAGATTTAGAGGGAGTTAAAGGTGGAGGGGAGAGTAATTTGTGCGTTGAGTTATCAGTGGCTTGAGAGACAGAGCGCAAAAGAGGAAGAGCAGAGAGAAGTGAGAGATGGATGGTTGACACAGAGCTGGGCCAATGTGGAGAGGGGAATGTGCTGTCCCTTCAGTGAGAGGCCATCACACTGACAAGCCTTGATTTAATTGATATCAGGATTGAACATTTACCCAGCGCAAACAGACACATTAAAGCGGTTTGTAAACTTGCAGTGCACTTGCCGTCTGCCAAGGGCCATTTTAATATTCATAAGGGGGCTTTTAAGAGTGTTGGTTGGCCGTCTTGTCTCTCTGCCACTGCCACCTGCTTCAAACACACACACACCTTTTACTACTCAGACTCCAGACAAATCCATGGCCTGACGAAAAGCTGTCATGCAGCTCTTAATCTCCCCTGGCACTTTTTAATTGACTTCCTGTAGATATAGATTATTTTCATGGCGAGTCTGCCACAGAGATGTTTGATACCAAGGTACAGTCCGACATCTGGAGTGCTGTAGCTCACGGTAGGTGAAGCCACTGTCTTGATCACTGTATCTCGCTCCTCTCCTATCGTTCCTCTGTCTGTGCGATGGCCAGACTTATTGGGGGTGCGGGGGAGAAGTTAAACGTAATCAGTCATTGCCATCATCATAATTGAGCTGATGTACCTGCTGGGAGTGTTGGGCAAATGTTGGCCAGGCTGGAAGAAAAGCTCTTTGTGTCTGCCTGGAGCTGTTAGGAGCATCAGGCCAGTAAGAAAGGCAGGCAGTGGCCTTCTGTTAAAAACTGGACACTTGCCATTGTGTCCATCAGATGTCTATCTACTTACTGTGTTTTAAATGATACAAAGAGGTCAGGTTTCAGTAATTTTATTGTATAAATTGATTATAAAGTCACAAGCAGTGGAAAGTGCAAAATATTTGCCTCATTAAGTCTCAAAAGTAAATGCTAAAAAATTTGGTAATGGCAATTCACTAATATTGAGTTTGACAGGTTCTCACTTTTGAAGCACATAATGGTGTGACATGTACAGATACACAGAGACTGACACACAGTTTTTCTTTCTTATCCTCTTACTGTAGTTTAAGTGAACAGAATAGCTTTTTCCAGCAGTCAATCATTGGGTCAGAGTAACCAGACGTAATATGATAGAATCTCAATGATTTCGAGATTTATGAAGTGATATTGACCATTGTCTAAGGGAGATAGATAATAGGCTGTGATAAATGGCTGACATTAGTGATGAAATTACATCAACCCTAATAGGCTATTGTCTTAACACACCTAGCCGATTCCCCTCTCGCCCGCTGCCCGTTTAATTGATTAATTGCTGACATGGATGGATGAGGACTTGTGGGCTCTGAATCGGTGGCTGATTGCTAGTCAACCATAAACAGCAGCAGCCACACCGGGCCCTCAAGGGCTGTATTCATGCTCCCTAACCTCATGGTGGCTCTGACAGGAGGAAAAATATTCGCCCATAAAACTGCTGGTATCACTGAGCTGACGTATAACGTGCTCTGTCATTCGCTCTCTTTCTTGTTCTGCTGCTCCTTTAGCTCTGCGACGTTCAGCACACCCGTCGGGCCCAGAAATCACCCTGCCTCCTTTTGCATGTATAGCTACAATCCCTCAGGTAGGCCCAGGCCTCTCAGCGTTAAATATGAGCAAATAATGGTGGTGTGAGTGATGCTGCCCGTGTCCTTGACTGGAATCCTTGGTGTGCTGTAGCCACTGCTCACTGTCTGGAGTCCCATGGGGCGCGTAAACCTCCACAGAACCGCTCCCAAGGCTTTGCAGTGCCATCTCTGGATGTATGCTGTGATGCACAATGACACTGCGCGCTGTGTTTATGCACGAGTGGCGAGCAATATTAATGTTTGCACAACAGTGTGTTTAATGAGAGCAGAGTTGTGTCCACTTTATGTGTTTGCATTTCAGATGCACTGCAACAAAGTTATAAAAACACTAGACTGTATATCACATTACTTTATAGATGAACGTGAGAGCAGTGAGGGTTGGTTCAACGTCAATGGAAGAAGAGGTTGTAGTCAGACTGGTGCTGCTGCCACTAAAATGTCCTTATTTCAGCACACTGGCCACTAAATTGTTGCACATTTTCTGACAAGGGTATCTGGGGTTAAAATGTGAGCATAGTCAAATAAAGGGGAGTTTGCATGCCCTCCAGTCAGACATCCACAAGTGTCAAATCTTTGGAAAGGGAAGCGGACATGTGGCCAGAGAGGACAAGACCTCATTGTCAGCTGTGCTTTATTTGTGCACTCTTAAAGCTGCACCACATTAACCCTTCAGCCGCTGAGCCCTCGCAACCGCCCGTAAAAACGTTGATAAATTTAGTACCCTCAGGAGAAGGAGTTGTGTGGGATAAGAACTGCTCATAAGAAGAGGAGGCATTAATAATGTTTTTTTGGCGTTCTGTGAAACAGAGGTCCTGCTGCAGTTAAATTTCAAATTAGGCATTCACTCTGTCTATACATGATTATTTCAAAGACTTTGCTCTTCTTTTGCCCCTCTGCTTAGTTGAACTTTTATTAGTGGTTCAGACTCTGGTAGTGCTAGTAACAAAGTTACTCAAACAAGCAGACGCATGTTACCAACTTTTGTTGTGGTATTGCTTTTGGACAGTAGATGGCGCCATTCAACTTGAAAATCCACACTTAAACATCTCGTTTGTAAATATAGCTGGTGTAGCATATTAAGCAATTTATTAAAGTTAAAAGTGTTTTATATTCTTATCTTTTCAAAACATTTTTTGATTATTTTTATCCTATAATTCAAAATGTGTTTGTTATCAGCATTGGTGAATAATTTTAAAGGGTCAATTGTAAAATCAATATATTTGTGCTAATTCATTATCAATTTCAAGCATTCACATATTTTTTTCTCTGTGCTGCTGGACAGTGGGTGTTCTTACACTTTCAAATGAGCCGAGTTGGAGGCTGGGCTTGTGCGGCTGACTACAAGAGAGGTGTTCCTGCCGGTGCTGCTTTAACTAGGACAAGGCTCTATTGCTGCGGACCTCAGGGGCTGATCAGCAGGTCTCAGGAGAGGCTCCGCTTGCTGTGGCACCAGGCCTGTCACAAGGGGCCGAAGCTGGGTGTGGGGCAACCGGCTGCGATGGGGATGTGGTGAGGAGGCTGGAGGGGCTGACATGCCGAGAGGGCAATTACAGCAAGGACAAAGACTACCCAGTGATAAGTCCCCACAGCCTAATGAAGAGCAGGTTAGCCTGTTAAGAGGAGCCAGGGAGCCGGCATGGCCTGAGTGTGTGTTTATTTGCATGTGTTTTTTGTGTGTAACCTACCCGAGGAGGAGGTCATGTTGCTACCACACTTGCGAACCTCTCTGACTGATGCTCTCCTTAGCTGCTGTAACTCTCAGCAAACAACAACATAAGCATGGTTTGTGCTTTCTGGCTTTGTACAGCGTGATAATAGGCTGGTCATAAATGTAATATCTTTATGTATTATTTGTAGAAGTTGGGGAGCACATATTATTTGTTAACAGTAGATGTGTGTGTACAGATAAGTTTGGGTCACTTGTTGCAAATCCGTGTTATTGAAATGTTTAAAAATATACCACTGAAACAAATATTTTTTGACCACTTTGGAATATGAAACCAAGTGATTAGATATCATTATCCAGACACTTCCACTTCTAACTCCTTTTACTTTTTCCTCTTACTTCTTTATTTTTATTCATTTATTTATTTATTTTGGGCAGCGAAGAGAGATGCTTTGTTCCTGATACTGCTGTGTTGGCACACCCGTCTGGGATCTGATAAGAAGCCTCTGGAGCAGCGCTTATTCAAATCAGTGCATGTTCACAGTGAATCGGAGCAGGTAAAGGCAATAAGATACAACTAGATAAGTATGAGACGAGAGCTCTCAAGCCATACTATAGTCGTTTTTTTTTTTTGCCCAAATATGTTTTTGTATACATATGTTTAGTTTTAAATTGAAACTGGAAAACACATTACTCTGCAAAAATATGAAATGATTTTGTATTGGATTTTAACAAAATTATTTTGTTTCATCTCTCTCCAGAATCTCATAAACAGATCAGATGAAAGTGTCTGTGTCTATGTATGCATGCCTTAAAAATAAATATTACTTTATATGAATGAAATTTACTTGATTTGCATTTTGATTATTTTGATGGGAATGAGGATCAAAGTCTCGGGGGCTGGGCTCTAACATATGTTGCAGTCGGTGCAGGACGCAGCAGCGATAGTTAAACACGGTGCTGAAGCGCGTCCTCCAGGGCCTCAGTGTTAATGTGTTTGGCTTGTTCCGAACTCTCACTACATCTCTCCATTTAACAGCGCAGTGTTGTAAAACCATAGCTTTCCCCAGTTGTTTTTTAATGATAGAAATTATTAACATCATAACTGTGTAATTATTTTCAATTTATCTATATATTGTATCAAATGTTAACTGGTATATGGAATATTGTGAAATTAAGCTGACCTTATTTATGTTTGTGCACACACACAGCCAGTGGGCTGTACAGTTAGTTTATATGCGTGCACTTACTGTATGTGTGTGTGTGTGTGTTTATATTTTTATACATATACACACACATTTTTATGTATATATATATATATAATATATATATATATATATATATATATATATTAGTGTGTGTTTTTAGTCATGTATATGTAATATTACAGTGCAGTCCATTAGTTGCACACGATTATGAACTTCCCCTTCCTCATTGCAACAAAACATCTCTTTTATAATGTTTTAGTCGCTTCTAAATGTGTTTGAGTGAACAGTGTCCGGGCCATGCTGAGGTGATGTGAGGTACGAGTCAGGAGCAGCCCGGTGCGTTTGGTGGCCACTTGCTGATGCTGATTGACCTTACGGTGGTGGAAACCCTCCACTTTTAATCATGTACAGTACTGCCTGATGCCTTCTATAAAAGAATGTGGCGAGTCTAATAAGGAAAGGTGACAGAATATCTTTTTTTTTTCATTCAGTTTGGTCATATACCAAAACAATTTCACAATCAGAGATGTTATTGGTGCTGAAAGAATGTCAACATTAATACAAGGCTAAGGGGACAAGGTCACCCCAGTTTGTTCTGTGTAGCCCCCCCAGTCTCTTTGTGACTCTGAGATTAGGAAGCATGCTAAGACGTCTCCTTATGCATAAGGTATCTGACCAGTTTGCCTTGTCAGTGCTGTCTTCCCCATATAATTTATGATTTTTCTGCTTTTTAACTCAAATACGATCTCTTTCTATGCAAAAAGGCAAAAGGGAATGATGCTTTGAGGATATAATTAAAGATATCGTTCAAAGAACAACTTTTTGCATTTGAATTATTACTGTTGTTAAAAACCACACAAAATATGGAAATATGATTGCCAGAAGCACATAAATCAATGATCAGCAAGGCCTCAGAGCCCAATAAATACAGCGAGTTAAATACTTTAAAATGCAAATCCCATCGAAAAATTTGCATATGGGTGAATTTAAAGGAAGTGTGCTTCTTTTAAGGCGGCGAGAAGAGATCGGAGCTGGAGGGGGCAGACCCAGACAGGCAGCCTGCGTTCTTTTGTTTCACTTTGTCATTGGTCAAGTTGTCTGATCGCTCCAAATGATAGAGCTGAGCTAAGTGGGCTGACAGAGACGACCGTGTCCCTTTTGTGGATCCAGAAAGTGCCTTAAGTGATCTGAATAATTAGGAGTTAATTATTCTTCATCCATCTAAATCAGAAAAGGACAGATATGGGAATGGAATTTATAATTTTAGCCCAACGTCCTGTCTCGTACTAATGTGGTAAACTAAAGTGACTGTGAATAATACCTACTGACCTTCGAGTAATTACGCTTTTCCTGGCAATTTACCTTCTCTTGCTAATTGAGGGTATTGATTTGGAGAAATTTGTATTAAAAATACATATGTTTTATGGCTGGGCTTTTTCCTCCCGGTTGTGTTTCATGTATTATTAATCCTTATTATTTTATATCTTGAGCAATAATTAGCAGCCAGGAAGTCCTGCACCAGAGGGCTGCAAATTCTAAATACAGGTAGTTTATCAGTCCAAACTTTTTGCTGAAGCTATATTATTTTTGTTGTTGCATGAGTTTCACTTTTGAGATTATTATTTTCAAAGGGGAAATGTGTATTATTTTAAGTATTATTCAATAATACAAATATACCATGAGGTCATACATTTTAGGGGTGCATGGCAGTGATTATCATCTTTGCTATAGTGTTCAACCTTGTTGCCCACCCCCCACTCACACATGTAAAGACACTCTGGTGCCTGCACAGCTGGATCAATGGACATGATGTCTCGTTGTACATTAACACTTAGGTTAGAGTGTTAGGTTAAAAACCTGTCTAACTCCCCCCACCGAGAGACAGGGAGGAGAGAAAAATCAATGTCCCATGTGGAGTCAAGAGGTTCTGAAGGCGTCCTTTCCAAACGTACACGCAGGTTCAGTGTCGGTGGTACTGCTGTCGCCGGTTTGAATGTGTGAATGTCTTTCCTGTGGCGCCTGCAGGTATTGACCATTTGCAGAGAACACAGATTCTTCTTCCCTTCCACTTTAGCCTATAATATTTTAAGCCTTTTCGACCCACCGCAGTTCACACTAGCAGCTCATAGCCTCATAATAATCCAGATAGAAATCGATGGTGGTGGATTTACTCCTGCTAAAACTTGTAAACCCATTTGTCTTTCCTGTCCTGTCTGTTGTCTAAGGAGACACTTTAAAAAGAATCCACTGAATTTTGTGCGTAATCAGGCAGACTCAGCTGAGTGGACAAGTAACTTGAGCTCCTTGTAATTGCGAGACAAGATCTTGTGCTACAATTGCCAGAAGTTTGTACACACATGTGGAAGAAGATGTTTCATAGATTGTGAGATTAAAATTGTAATGATAATCTATTCATCCTCATAAATGTATCCAGTGTCTGAACTCTACTTGTTTAAAGTTTATGCTTGCTCCTATAGTGTACCAAATTGTGATGGCCTCACTGTACCATGGATAGATTACTAAGCAAAAATACTGTTCATCATTCTATCACATCTATTAGAAGTTCTGACCATATTTTGCTATATTTGTGTTAAAACATAATACTGAGGAATTGTACAA
>JAPMNZ010932152.1:0-10579 GCA_029875035.1 Pomatoschistus microps | reverse complement strand
AGTAAATTGACAAACAGATGCTCTTTTGTGACCAAACCTTGGCATTTGTACATCTCTCTCTTAGCAATGCAATGAAGTAGGTGCGGACGTTACCTTGAACCGTATTTCGGTGGCATTCTCCAAGCCTGCTCCACAAATCTCCAAACAATTCGGATTTCGTCTCGTTGTTGCTGAGAACTGGGCTGCTGCTCATTGTGGGCAGAGAAACTCACCGATAATACCAATTTTACTACAATAGTTATATTTATCTGTCATTGATTTAGTCAGGAGCTATAGCATTGTGTGCAAAAGAAGACTCCTGAACGCTGGTCGTCCGCTTGAGACGAGAAAAAAGGTTACAAATTCACAGAACAAAAGACCCATCTAAGTGGATTTACCCGTCTACAATTTTATACTGTTTCTTCATGAGTGAACGGTAGACTGGGCACTAGGCTGTATATATCAGATCCACGGTATATGAACGTACATACGCAGAGCTAGCTGTAAACAAATCTGGCGCGCCGCAAAGCATTCTGGGTAAATTGTCGCAAGACGGGTTTTTTTTTTCATTCAAAATTATTTGCATAAGAAAAAGCCGAAAAAGCACATTCCTAAACAGCATCTCAATGACTGCACATGAACATACCAATATCAACATGGATCTATATACAAACACAGATAGGCTAATGCTCTGTTAATTAACAGAAATTATAACACTATTTTCCATATCAATGTGATAATTTAAATGCATTTATTTCATTTTTAATTTTCAATAGAGGCCATATCAGATGCTTTAAAAAGCAGAAAAGGTATTTTTCAATTTACTTTGATGTGTTTTTGCCAAGATTCAATTTAATATAAATATATATATATTTTTTTATAAACAATAAAACAGAATTTTGGATCATTAAATATTTGTAACATTTGGGGGTAAAAGTGGACCAAAATCTCTATTACAGATAGAAAATAAGTAAACTATCTTTCAAAAATGTTGTACAGAGTCAATGATAAAAATAACAAATAAAGATAAATATAATGATAAAAACCACATCCATTTTTTTTTTTCAACATTATTTTTATTTTTGGTCTTTCTTTAGAATACAAAAAAGAAATGAAGTCACAAAAATAACATTTACAAAACATTTTAACTGAGGTGACTGAGGCAACATAGAAAAGCAAGTCCGGACAGTGATCTTGGTGAGTTTCGCCTGGTACTTGAGGGTAAAACAGCAAGCAATGCAAACATGTCTGGTGTTTTACACGTGTTTAATTAGTGTCTTTATTCAGTAGTGCTATTCACACATGTACCTTAATATATCAGGTTTTAACATACATGTCCGTTATAGTTTATGCTGTAGTGCATTAGGTCTATCTATCAAGAATGCATTGGTTATTATTGACACAGGTAACATAGGTCTAGTTTTCTAGGCAAATTGCACTATATGGCACCATTTAATGGTTTTCTCCTTTTTTAATCTCAGTAATCGTCACACAAGGCTACTGTTGCTCATTCACACTCACTGACATGGTGCAAATGACCTCCAAAAACGTTTTCCTACAAAGAATACTTTTGGTTATAAAAGCAAATTGTCATCAAAATGTGTTTCAGCCAAAAAAGCTGAATATGACCAGTGGAATTAAATCTTCTATAAAATAGTGTAAAATAAAACATTTAAACACTTAATGATAAATGCATGGCCATCAAAGAGGCACAAACGCAAAGGTCCCATCTTTGTCCAAAAATACAAAAATGATAAAGACAAAATGCATACACTGCATCACTGAAAATAAAAAAATCATAATAAAAACCTACCATCACGTTCTAAACCACAAAGCCGTGAAATTACAGTTTTGCCTGCACTTTTAGTGCATGAGTGTTTTTTGCATGAGCTAACTTTATGTTAGCTCTTCTTTTCACATTAAGACATAGTCACGAGTAGATCAGCATCACAGATTATTACTCGTCTAGTTCTTTTGGATGTGTGCCTCTTGTTAAACTTAGCGTCGGCCACAGCAGGTAGGTTGCGCTAGCATCATTTGCCTAAATACTGTATGTACACATGCATTCAGCATCATATGTATTCCCAAAGAGTAATGATTTGTGTAACAAAATCCAATTCTAAACTTTTCAATGCTAAAAAGGATTAAGCTTCAAAATTTGTATGACAAAGCACAAAAGGGTTAATACAGAGCTTTGTAATATGTTATATGTGAAATGCAGCAGGCTCTAGAGATGCTGGCATTAGGAAAGTTGTATTAGGAATGAAAACTTCTCATATGCCCCTTAATCTCTCCTTATTTAAAATTGGGCTAATTCTAATGGATATAGGGATTGAGATTCACATTATGCTGGAAGAGCTATTGGCTTCAGACAGTGTCTTCACCAAAAGCAAAAACACTGGACTATCGTGTGAATGCATAACTACCGTCCAGTCTACCTGCAAATAAAAAAGTACAGACATCTTTAAAATGATTTGACAAATGCAATGTTTTGTAAAGTATGAATCCTGCTCACCCCTTCACCACTGTGGGGGAACATAGCTGTAGCTGGGGGTCCCAGGAGGCCGGTAGGTTTGCATTGGGTGGGGTGCAACGGGCGCTGGTGAAGGAGTATTCAAAAATGTTCCTAGAAAATATAGGCAAAAGACATCAGAGGAATAAACAAACGTAAACATGATGTTTCAGGACTTTGTGGACTGGTGTCAGTGGAACCCCCTCCTCATTAACGCGGGGAAAAACCAGGGAGATGGTGGTGGATTTTCGCAGACGTCACTGTTGATCCAGGGAAGGGACTTTGAGAGAGAGAGGACTCTCTGGGGGTAGTACCTGGGTGCAGGGTTGGTCAGTAACATGATAAAAGTAGTGCGTCTCCGTAATGCAAATACTTTTTTCTGAGAAACAAGTAAAGTGAGGATTACATCTGAAAAAAGTAATGTGATTAAATTTACTTTTTTCCAAGCAAGCTGCATTACAAAACTTGTGAGTGTTGTGACTTTCGTCTCGTCGACTCGTGAGTGATGCAACTACTGCCACGTGATAAACTGTAAATATTACAAGCGGCAACATAAAGCATATAAATATTGAAATTTCCCCACTGTGGGACGAATAAGGTACCCTTATCTTCTCAACCTTTAAAACCCCAAATGTCCAAGGCACACAATATAACAGATCCATCTATTTTCTTCCCCTTAATCCATTTCTGGGTCGGGTGGGTGGCAGTCAGAGCTGCACTCAATTCACATAGCACCAGCTCCTAACTGATCCTCCTGCAGATGGTGAGTCCACAGGATCCTTGATTTTTCAACGGGGGCTTCAGGCAAAGAGGGGTTAAGTGTCTTGCCCAAGGACACAACAACAGCAGCCATCAGTGAGAGTCGGGAAATAGCTCTTGTGGTGGGCTCGAACACTCAACCTTAAAAAGGCCCAAAGGCCAATGCTCTACCAACTGAGCCACTGTTGCCACAAAACACAGATTTACTCACCTGCTGACATGGCCATAGTTGTGCCTGCCACCATCCCCATAGCAACTCCGTTTGGGCGATGAGAAGCGGGCATTTGCGGGGCAAACATGGTTGCTGGCATCCCATTGGGCTGGACAACTGTTGTGTGATGAATAACATGAGGTGGTGCAGCGTACAGTGGCTGTGTGTAATAAGTGCCTTGTTGCTGTGACTGTATTAGTGCCTGCAATTTAAAAAAAAGTGTTTCAGTGAGTAATTCGAGCATATTTAAAACAGATTTAAGTATAAAATGGACACATATTGCCCTAAGACTAATGCTATGTATGAATACTAGTAAAGAGTGAAATCCTCTAATATTTAAGCTCCAATGACATTGACAACACATTTGTACTTGAAAACTAAACACCCATGATAGAAACCTGTGCGTATGGGTTCTGTTGGGGGTAGGTGCTCCTGACAGGATACATTGCAGCCTGATAAGGGTTTGGTGTAGACGTATAAGGCGGCACGGCCCCAGTGTTTGGAGAACAAGTCATTTTAAAAGGAGTGCCTGGAGAGTATCCTGCAATAAAAAGATAATTGTTTGACATCAAAAGTGACAAAAACATAAGATTGGACACGCGTGACAAACATACACTTATATAATAAAATGTTGTTGATAGTTATAGTAAGAAGGCATGACGCTTACCACTGGGAAATGCTGGGTTGGCCCCAGGATAGACACCAGGAGTATATGTGGGAGGTGCTGCATAACCAACCGGGAATCCAGCTAGTAGAAAATATTATAAAATAGAATCTGTGAATAAGATTTAAAACTCCAAAACCTTTTATGTATAAAAGAGAAAACATACCTGGATATCCTATGCCTTTGGTATTGGTAAAGGGGACCCCTGTTGGTGTAGGGCTGTACACTGGGTTCATTGTGATGTCAAATTCTGCCCAGAGAGAATGCCTTTAATAATTTTAAACCATTTTACATTATTACGTACATGATCTGTTTTGAAAAGCACTTCGAGATAGCGCCTGTAGGAAAAGCAATTCACTTGCCTTGCCAAAAATCATTGTTAAAATAATGTTAAAAAACGGGAGGTGTACATTTATAGTGCAATTAAAATATAAACCCTGTCAAATGACAGGGTACAAATTATTTTTGTAACCTGTCATTTGACAGGGTTTATTTTTTTATTTCGGTTATAGCAGACCACTGCATTTTAAACTGCAAGCTAACAATGGCGTGCCTTGCTGCAACATTGACAAGCCAACACATAAGCCTAATCCACAAATATATTAGAGTTTTATAAGACGTATGCCTCTTCAATATTCATTAGGCGGAAAATAGCGTATATGGCTGTACCACAGAATAAAAGATGGCTGAGGCACCGTTTACTTCATTAGGTGCTTTAGTGAAGGTGAACGTAGTGGCAGAGTTGTTACCACTCTATCACAGAAAATCCTCATAAAACTGAAAACATGAAACAATTGCAGAGACGTGGCTTGTAGTCCGCGTTAAACTGCACATCACCGCTTTGACTACGCCAAATCACCGGACTGTCCTGCAAAGAGCAGCCTGTATTGAGGCAGCGCTTGTCAACAGGCCGCAGAGACAGATAGGAGGAGGCAGCAGCAGGACAGGTATCTCCCACGCTAAAACCTGCCTTAGAGATGAACACAAAGACATGCAGACATAAACNAAACGACTCCACTTACGGTTTGTGGATTGAGCTGCCTGTTTTACCCTCCTTCTGTACCTTTGGTGAAACTGAAATGAAGCTGGCTGGGGTTTTGCTTCCAGATGCAACTGAACTCTTTTTGAGCATCGCACGCACGCGTCACTTCCGGGGTCTGAGAACGCTAAAAAAAGCTTTTATCAAATCAAAGAATAGTAAAATAAACATACAAATATGCGTATAATTAATGCAAATTTAATTGACTTATCTTTGTCTTTTCAAAAGTACGCAGTGATAACGTTATACAATTGTAAATAAAGGCATTATGGCTGCTCCAAGATCCTAACAGAACAGTAAAACAAATATGTAATGTATCCATGTTTTTTGTCATCATATCCTCAATTTTTATGTCCACAATATTATTAACTTATATTTATATTCACTCCAAAAAACTCTTATTTGGTTTCATCAAATATTGTATAAGAATGTGGTAGTTTTGTAAATCTTTCTTTCGGGACCTTTGACGCATCCTTTCCATTCAGCCATTGAGCTTAGCAGCCCTGGCTTCAGTGTTATGGCTGTGATATCTCCATAATACGAGGTTTTCTATCAACATGCAGAGGTTCAACAATTTATAGGACCTTTTTGAGGGAGTTTGGAATTAGAAGTTTGAAGTAGAAGGGAAATGTCGGTGGCGGCTGGTGGTAGTGGAGGATCGTTTGTGGCTGCTGCGGGCTCTGGATGTCTGTCTGCAGGCTCGCCCTATGCCTCTGCAGGGGTGGGAGCTTCTGGTGTGGCCGGGAGACTCCCAGCTCGCGTCCTGGAGCACATTTTTTCTTATTTAGATCTACCAGACCTCATAAACTGTTCGCTCGTTTGTTGGCACTGGTATAATATATTATCGGATGAAAACAGTGAGGTGTGGCGCACTCTTTGCAATCGGAGTCTCACCGACGAAGCTCTGCGGTCTGATGTGCTGTGTAATCTGCCCACCTACAAGGGGAAGGTAAGCATTAATCTACGTGCATACTCTGAAAGTATTACAACTATTATTGCTTGCAGATAATACCCATTTAGGCGTATGATCTCAAATAATCTGTCTGCATTAGGAAACACTATATAGGATCAACTCTACAATAGATTATCTCCAGATATGTTCTTGACAATTCATTGAGATTTCGATTTAGTGTGTTTATGATTTTCGTATTAATTATCATTTATTTTTGCGTAGTTGAGTGCTTCAATCCTAGTCTGATCTACAATGTATTATTTAATTAGTCTATTGACTCCTCTGGGTCTCAGTATTAATGTAAATCTTAGTTATAGGTCGGTAAATAAAACTGCAATACTTATCCATCCAACCCTTTTCTGTTGCGGGGCCATTCCTAATAGATCCATGGGGCATTCAGAGATGCCCAGACTTCCCTATCCAAGCATACTTCCTCCCTTTGAGAGAACTCTTTAGGCTTTCCTAGGTCTGCTCCTGAGAGTCCATGCAGCGTGTCCTGGTTTGTCCCCTGTTTTCCGGTGGGGGACATGCCTGGAACTCCTTCCCAAGGGAGGTGTCCAGGTACTCCGCAGAAGAGACTTATTATGACGGCCTGTATCTGCGAGTTTTCTTACTAATGGGTTTAGTGGTAGTTCCAGCCTTGAATGTCCAAGCCTACAGGAATCTACTGGGCAGCATAATTCTTGACACCTCATATCATATTGTCATGTGTTTATTTTTCAGCTCAAGTCCTTTCAACACGCTCTGAGTTCCAGCGACTGCTCCCGTAATGTTTACATCAAGAAAAATGGCTTCACCTTGCACCGAAACCCCATTGCCCAGAGCACGGATGGTGCCCGGGGGAAAATCGGCTTCTCTGAGGGACGACACGCCTGGGAAATTTGGTGGGAGGGTCCTCTTGGAACCGTAGCTGTTATAGGTATTGCCACAAAACGTGCTGCAATGCAATGCCAAGGATATGTGGCTCTTTTGGGAAGTGATGACCAAAGCTGGGGCTGGAACTTAGTGGACAATAATTTGCTTCACAATGGAGAGGTGAATGGAAATTTTCCACAATGCAACAATGCACCAAAATATCAGGTGAGGACTCAAAACTTGTAATTGATTGATGTAGAATCAGTAGAATACAACACAAAATTAAATTTTTACACCTATGATTTTCTCTACAAAACTGAACCTTCATAAACTTCTTCATACTTTTGCATCCAATACCAGAGGCTCAAACTATGTCAATAGGATAGCTTTTTCCTAGAGATTTGTAGCAGTCTTTAGTAATCCCCTCAACAAGGGCAAATGAACCACTGCAAAATAGATTCAGATTTGCAGTTGCTCTTACAATCATCTTGGAATATTTCTGAAAAAATACCCAGTAAGCACTTTAGCCGACTTAAAAATGCAGAGATGAAAAAATATGTTTTTAAAAAGCACACTAAAGCAACATTGCAAATCAGAATATATCTTTAGGCAAAGTAGCAGAATTGCTACACAAGCTCTTTAATCCATTACACTTTTTATACAGCAACTTTACTTCCCACAAACGTCTTCTTGTACTTGTTGAAGTAAGTTGGCCGTCACCCTGCCTTTGCTGCAAAGCCCAGATGTAATAATTGGAGCAATTAGTCTTTTGCTTCAGTGTTAAAATGTTGTTCTTTCATATTTTTAACATGAAAAGAGTATGATATTTACATAGCATAAAACAATCAAAGTTGAAAACCGTAGTTGTTTTTCACATATATGTAAGGATAAAATACACATTTAAAAAATGTATTTAAAACCTCAAAAAAACTTTGAGAAATTGATTTGTTATGCTTGTGTGTTTATATAATATTTCAAAGCTTCTTCATTCTTCTTCTTTCTTCATGTAGATATCGTAATTTTAACTTGTGTTGGAACGATTGAATGTACTTGCATTTTCTACTTGCACATTTTAGTTTGTACTGGTTTCAATATCTGGCGTTTCTCTGTGTTCATAGAATAGATGAAGGTTTTTCATCTATTCTAATAATTCTAATAATAAGGGCACAAAAGTGTTTGAGTGTAACTTGGTTCTTAACTGCAGTAGAGTGCTTTTCCCACACTTGAAAAGGTTGCACAGAAGACTGCAGTACATTTTACAGGGTGTCACCTTTGTGTCAATATCCCAATCCAAATCTCAATAAAAACTGCCATCTTAAGGATTATCCTGTCTCTTATCAACTCTTCTACTTCATCCTCATCGGGCGTAAATCCCTGTATGTTTTGGATATATCTTTAGCAACAAGGTATTGACTCTTCATTTTGTCCTTTTTACAGATTGGAGAACGGATACGTGTGATTCTAGACATGGATGACAACACTTTAGCATTTGAGAGGGGCTTTGAATTCCTGGGTGTAGCATTTCGAGGACTGCCCAAAGCTTGCCTGTTTCCTGCCGTGTCTGCGGTCTACGGGAACACTGAAGTCACCATGGTTTACCTGGGAAAGCCTCTGGATGGCTAAAAGAGGACATTGTGCCATCAATGTGATTAAGATGAAAAAAATAATGGTTTGTTTTACATGACTGACACAACTCCAGGACATTAACTAAAGTGGATGTTTGCATTTGCTTTACATTTTTAACCAATTTGGAGGCAACGGGCGAACAAACCTTTAAAAACACTCTGCAACAGCCTCAAGTCACCTAAAGGGAAAAACCATGGATTGTCTTGACCAATCAACATGGTTACACTGCAGCTCCTGTGCTCCAAAAAAACGGAATAGCATTTTAATAAAGCTTTATTATGGTTAGGACAGTATGTGTTAAGTTAACAAACACACAGTTAATAATCATCTTTGCCAAATCAATGTTTTTTGAACAAATGTGCACCAACATCATCTACATATGTGCATGGTTTATGGCAAAATATTTCCTGGAATTGCCATATAAAGTCATCAAGTAATATATATGTATCTGTACCATGTGTTTTAATGTGCTACAGTAGCTATACACTATTTATTTCTTCTATCAATGGAACTATAGCCACAATATTGTTAATAAAGTCTACACATAGTGCCACTAGCAGAGCTGCAAGCTTGCATTTGTCCACCAGAGGGCAATGTTTACGATTTTTTTATTCCAAATCTGAATTCTTTTTTGCTATTGTGAGCATAGAGATATATAGAATTGTGAGTACATTAAGTCATTAACTAGGAAATTGCTTTGACTCGGTGTAAACAAGTAACAAAGGAAAAGTCAAATAAGGCATGCATGAAGCTGAAAGCATTTATTAACACTACAATATACAGTGTAACCTAACTACTTCAATTCCAAAATACAAATGGGAAATGCCACAAATACAAGCAGTACATTTTATACTATATTATTTAGATTTCATATTGTGGTGTTGCATTAAGATTTGATCAGCAACATGTAATAAATAAATAAATAAGAATGCTTTTGGTTTATGGTTATTACCACTGTGGCTATTAACCATATACCTTTTTGTGGTTCTGAAAGTTTCATCACATTCAGTATTATCAGTAAATTATGCCTATGGTGAAACAACATATTTTCATAAGGGGTCATCTGTAATGTGTGTCATTCTGAGGAGACAGGAAGGGTGTATGCCCCAAGTGGTTTCCTCTTTTGTGCTCCAGCTCATCAGAGTGAGGCGAAGGTGTCAGGGGTGTGTGCGCTCTATGGTTTTGTGGTATCACTTTTGCTACCAAGCTCTGCTGGTGTTACGAGCTGATAATTACGAGTGAAGCTTGTGTAGAGACAGAGGCAGCCTCCCTGTGAAGCTTTCTGATTGCAGCTTGTCCATGTGACTTTGTTTCCGCTACTCTTTGCTTCCGTGATTGGTAGAAAAAAGCATTGGTTTCTCAGTCAGAGTAGACTGAAAACACATGAGACTCTGCAGTAAATAGGAGACCAGCGATATGGTTCAGAGGGCTGCTGTGAGGGGCCCGGGAGATCCACACATAACCACCACTGTGAGTATATGAATAATCTGCCTATTCATTCATATTCATTGTTGATTAAAGGGCATTACAAATCCATGTTTTATACCATGGACCAATAATATACAATATATTTAAACACTCAAACTGGGAGCATTAAATCAAAAGTGATAACACTTTTAATCACAGAAGAAAGGTACTTGTAGCGCTGAACCATCTCCAGACTGTTTTATTCATTATGTAAATTAATAGATACATTGGAAATGCCTGGTACTAGTTTTAACACACACCACTGTCAGTAGTAATATCACAGCAAACCATTTGCAATATTGGCATTTTGACCAAACATGTTTGCCAATGCGGGAAAATAATTTATGACTCAGCAATATGTAGAATGTTTAAAAGTAGGAAACTCATTTTGGCACAAAAGTTGCTTTTATGTGAAGCAACATTTGTGCCAAAGTCTCTTCTTGCAGATCTTTTCATATGTAGAAGGTTAAAGAATATATTTTTAGAAGGCATTCATGGTGTTTTCAATAGTAATA